>SZWC01000342.1:317823-368786 GCA_023375785.1 Penium margaritaceum | reverse complement strand
TAGGCATGATCTTGCAGGTGCAAACAAGGTAGAATACTGGTGGCTCGGTGTGGCTATTGTGCGCAATGCCTTGACAAAGTTGGCATGTTCAACTAACCATGACCACAAAGTTTACCAAGTGACTTTAACTTCTACGAATCATAACACCAGTCAGCCACGGTCAGAGTACCCAATTGCAGTGCACATCTAATATGTATGACCTTGCAGGTATAAAAAAGGTAACAAACCGGTGGCTTGGCACGGCTTTTGTGCGCAATGCCTTGACAAAGTTGTTATGTGCCACTGACCAGGACCAAAGCATTTACCAAGTGACTTTAACTTCTACGAATCATAACACGAGTCAGCCACGGTCAGAGTGTCCAATCACAGTGCAGATGTACTAGGCATGATCTTGCGGGTGCAAACAAGGTAGAATACTGGTGGCTCGGTGTGGCCATTGTGCGCAATGCATTGACAAAGTTGGCATGTGCCACTGACCATAACCACAGAGTTTACCAATTGACTTCAACTTCTACGAATCATAACACGAGTCAGCCACGGTCAGAGTACCCAATCACAGTGCACATCTAATATGCATAACCTTGTAGGTATAAGCAAGGTAAAAATCCGGTGGCTTGGCAGGGCTATTGTGCACAATGCCTTCACAAAGTTGGCATGTGCCACTGACCATGACCACAAAGTTTACCAAGTAACTTTAACTTCTACGAATCATAACACGAGTCAGCCAGGATCAGAGTGTCCAATCACAGTGCAGATGTACTAGGCATGATCTCGCAGGTGCAAACAAGGTAAAATACTAGTGGCTCGGTGTGGCTATTGTGCGCAATGCCTTGACAAAGTTGGCATGTGCCACTAGCCATGACCACAAAGTTTACCAAGTGACTTTAACTTCTACGATTCATAACACGAGTCAGCCATGGTCAGAGTACCCAATCATAGTGCAAATCTAATATGAATGACCTTGCAGGTATACACAAGGTAGAAATCCGGTGGCTTGGCATGGCTATTGTGCGCAACGCCTTGACAAAGTTGGCATGTGCCACTGACCATGACCACAACGTTTACCAAGTGACTTTAACTTCTACGAATCATAACACGAGTAAGTCACGGTCATAGTATCGAAACACAGTGCAGATGTACTAGGCATGATCTTGCATGTGTAAACAAGGTATAATACTGGTGGCTCGGTGTGGCCATCGTGCGCAATGCCTTGACAAACTTGGCATGTGCCACTGACCATGACCACAAAGTTTACCAAGTGACTTTAACTTATACGAATCATAACACGAGTCAGCCACGGTCAGAGTACCCAATCACAGTGCATTTCTAATATGCATGACATTGCACGTAAAAACGAGGTAAAAAACCGGTGGCTTGGTATGGCTGTTGTGCGGAATGCCTTGACAAAGCTTACATGTGCCACTGATCATGACCACAAAGGTGACCAAATGACTTTAACTTCTACAAATCATCACACAAGTCATGCACGGTCAGAGTGTCCAATCACAGTGCAGATGTACTATGCATGATCTTGCAGGTGCAAACAAGGTAGAATACTGGTGGCTTGGTGTGGCTATTGTGTGCAATGCCTTGATAAAGTTGGCATGTGCCACTGACCATGACCACAAAGTTTACCAAGTGACTTTAACGTCTACGAATCATAACACGAGTCAGCCACGGTCAGAGTACCCAATCACAGTGCACATTTAATCTGCATGACCTTGCAGGTATAAACAAGGTAAAAAACCGGTGGCTTGCCACAGCTATTTTTCGCAATGCCTTGACAAAGTTGGCATGTGCCACTGACCATGACCACAAAGTTTACCAAGTGACTTTAACTGCTACGAATCATAACAAGAGTCAGCCACGGTCAGAGCGTCCAATCACAGTGCAGATGTACTAGGCATGATCTTGCATGTGCAAACAAAGAAGAATAGTGGTGGCTCGTTGTGACTATTGCACGCAATACCTTGACAAATTTGGCATGTGCCACTGACCATAACCACAAAGTTTACCAAGTGACTTAAACTTATATGAATCATAACACGAGTCAGCAATGGTCAGAGTGTCCAATCACAGTGCAGATGTACTAGGAATGATCTTGTAGGTGCAAACAAGGTAGAATACTGGTGGCCCGGTGTGGCAATTGTGCGCAGTGCCTTGACAAAGTTGGCATGTGCCACTGACCATGACCACAATGTTTACCAAGTGATTTGAGCTTCTACGAATTGTAACACGAGTCAGCTCTGGTCAGAGTATCCAGTCACAGTGCAGAAGTACTATGCATGACCTTGCAGGTATGAACAAGGTAAAAAATCAGTGGCTTGACATGCCTATTGTGCGCAATGCCTTGACAAAGTTGGAATGTGCCACTGACCATGACCACAAAGTTTACCAAGTGACTTTAACTTCTACGAATCATAACACGAGTCGGCCACGGTCAGAGTGTCCAATCATAGTGCAGATATAGTGGGCATGATCATGCAGGTATAAACCAGGAAGAATACAGGTGGCTCGGTGTGGCTATTGTGCGCAATGCCTTGACAAAGTTGGCATGTGCCACTGACCATGACCACAATGTTTACCAAGTGACTTTAACTTCTATGAAGCATAACACGAGTCAGCCACGGTCAGAGTGTCCAATCACAGTGCAGATATACTGGGCATGACCTTGTAGGTATAAACAAGGTAGAGTACTGGTGGCTTGGCGTGGCTATTGTGCGCAGTGCCTTGACAAAATTGGCATGTGCAACTGACCATGACCACAAATGTATCCAAGTGACTTTTACTTCTGTTGATCATAATACGAGTCACCCACGGTCAGAGTGTCCAATCACAGTGCAGATGTACTAGGCATGATCGTATAGGTTCAAGCAAGGTAGAATACTGGTGGCTCGGTGTAGCTATTGTGCGCAATTCCTTGACAAAGTTGGCATGTGCCACTGACCATGACCACAAAGTTTACCAAGTACCTTAAACGGCTATGAATCATAACACGAGTCAGCCACTGTCAGAGTGTCCAATACAGTACAGATGTATTGGGAATGACCAATACATCTGAACTGTGGTTGGACACTCCGACCGTGGCTGACTCGTGTTATGATCCATAGAAGTAAAAGTCACTTGGAAACATTTCTGTTCATGGTCAGTGGCACATGCTAACTTTGTCAAGGCATTGCGCACAATAGCCACACCGAGCCACCCGTGTTCTACCTTGTCTATACCTGTAAGCTCATGCCCAATATATCTGCACTGTGATTGGACACTCCGACCGTGGGTGACTCATGTTATGATTCATAGCCGCTTAAGGTACTTGGTAAACTTTGTGGTCATGGTCAGTGGCACATGCCAACTTTGTCAAGGCATTGCGTACAATAGCCGTGCCAAGCCACTGGTTTAATACCTTGTTCATACCTGCAAGGTCAAGCATATTAGATGTACACTGTGATTGGACACTCTGACCATGGCTGACTCGTGTTATGAATCGTAGAAGTTAAAGTCAATAGGTAGACTTTGTGGCCATGGTCAGTGGCACATGCCAACTTTATGAAGGCATTGCGCATAATAGCCACACCGAGCCACCAGTATTCTACCTTGTTTGAACCTGCAAGATCATTCCTAGTTTCTCTGCACTGTGATTGGACACTCTGACCATGACTGACTCGTGTCATGATCAATAGAAGTAAAAGTCACTTGGATACACTTCTGGTCATGATCAGTGGCACATGCCAAATGTTTCAAGGCATTGTGCACAATAGCCACACCAAGCCACCAGTATTCTACCTTGTTTGTATCTGCAAGATCATGCCAAGTATATCTGCACTTTGATCGGACACTCTGACTGTGACGGACTCGTGTTATGATTCGTAGAAGTTAAAGTCACTTGGTAACCTTTGTGGTCATGGTCAATGGCACATGCCAACATTGTCAAGGCATTGTGCACAATTGCCACACCAAGCCACTAGAATTCTACCTTGTTTGAACCAGCAAGATCATGCATAGTACATGTGCACTGTGATTGGACACTATGACTGGGCTGAATAGTGTTATGATCAATAGACTTAAAATTCACTTGGATACATTTGTGGTCATGTCAGTCGCACATGCCAACTTTGTCAAGGCATTGCGCACAATAACCACACCGAGCCACCAGTGTTCTACCTTGTTGATACCTGGAAGGTCATACGCAGTATATCTGCATTGTGTTTGGACACTCTGACCGTGGCTGACTCGTGTTATGATTCATAGCTGTTTAAGGTACTTGTGTCATAATACACTCACAATATCACAAATCTGCCCCAACTGAGACTCATACTCCACAAGTGCCCCTCCGCGGCAAAGCAAGGGCATACGAATCTTGGACACCAAAAACCTCTGTCGGTGACCAGCTCACCCCCGCGACGATGGCTCTACACAAGAACTGGTTCGGAGTTTCCCTGGCCGACACTTCACAAACGGCCGGTTGCTCGATAACGGTCATCCAGAACCAGCACTCCGGACTTCGCTCCGCGCTCACGTGGCGGAGAAGCACTCTCTCGCCCACGTACCAAAAACAGGCATAGCTGAACAACACCGGCGCACCACTCCAGGACTACGTGCCTCCACAACGTCCCGCATCTCTCTTGTTCGTGCCAAGCCGCGAAGCGGCTCCGCACCCTGCCTCCATGGCAGAAGCAGCCAAGCGGCTGCGGCACCACTTAGGCTATCGCCCCCCATAGTAGAGACTAGGACTGGTACTTAAGTAGTTCAATCCTCCTTGTATTTTTTGCCTCTGTTATCAGCTATCTGCTCAAATCAATTGAGCTTGCCTCATCTTCCGCTACGCCTGCCATCACGGCCGTGGCCTCACTGTGTCATCTCTTCGTCCACCTTCACAGCTCAGGCACTTGCATCCCTTGTTACCTTCATTCACTTTCACCAGCTTTGCCCTTTGTTGCTCCTTTGCTTTACTCAATCTCACCCACATTGCCTCGTCAAGGCGCCTTTGTACTTCCGCGCCCGTACTGTCAGGATTTTGAGGTGGAGAGAATACGACACGGGAAGGCTCGTGGTGCTGCTTGGCACAAGTTATGAGTTGATCAGGTTGGCAGTAACAAGTTCTGGAGATGAGCGATGCGAGACAGGCAGTTGACCGAGGATCGACACGATAATAGTTGCGAGAGTGATGGAAGGAAATGATTGATTGATGGAATAGTGGAAGCAAGAGTACATTGATCTAAGCTACTTAAAGTAGTGCTGCTTGGGCTTCGCTAGGACCTCTGCGAGGTGGAACCGCTAAATCGTGTGACTGGACACTCTGACCGTGGCTGACTCATGTTATGATTCGTAGCCGTTTAAGGTACTTGGTAAAATTTGTGGTCATGGTCAGTGGCACATGCCACCTTTGTCAAGGCATTGCGCACAATAGCCACACGGAGCCACCAGTGTTCTACCTTGTTTATACCTACAAGGTCATGCATATTAGAAGTGCACTGTGATTGGGCACTCAGACCATGGCTGACTCGTGTTACGATTCATAGAAGTTAAAGTCACTTGGTAAACTTTCAGGTTATGGTCAGTGGCACATGCCAACTTTGTCAAGGCATTGCGCACAATAGCCACACCAAGCCACCAGTATTCTACATTACTTGAACCTGCAAGATCCTGCCCAGTACATCTGCATTGCGATTGGACACTCTGACCGTGGCTGACTCGTGTTATGGTCAATAGAAGCAAATGTGAATTGGATACATTTGTGGTCGTGGTCAGTGGCACATGCCAATTTTGTCAAGGCATTGCGCACAATAGCCACACCAAGCCACCAGTATTCTACCTTGTTTATACCTGCAAGGCCATGCCTAGTATATCTACACTGTGATTGGACACTCTGACCATGGCTGACTCGTGTTATGATTCATAGCCGTTTAAGGTACTTGGTAAGCTTTGTGGTCATGGTCAGTGACACATGCCAACTTTGTCAAGGCATTGCGCACANACCGAACCACCAGTATTATACCTTGTTTGCACCTGCAAGATCATGCCTAGTACATCTGCACTGTGATTGGACACTCTGACCGTGGCTGACTTGAGTAATGATCAGTAGAAGTAAAAGTCACTTGGATACATTTATGGTCATGGTCAGTGGTCATGCAAACTTTGTCAAGATATTGCGCAGAATAGTCACACCAAGCCACCAGTATTCTACCTTGATTGTACCTCCAAGGTCATGCCCAGTATATCTGCACTGTGATTGGACACTCTGCTTGTGGCTGACTCGTGTTATGACTCGTAGCCGTTTAAGGTACTTGGTAAACTTTGTTGTCATGGTCAGTGGCACATGCCAACTTTGTCAAGGCATTTCGCACAAAAGCCACACCAAGCCACCAGTATTCCACCTTGTTTATACCTGAAAGGTCATGCCCAGTATATGTGCACTGTGATTGGACACTCTGACCGTGGCTGACTCGTGTTATGATTGGAAGCCGTTTAAGGTACTTGGTAAACTTTGTTGTCATGGTCAGTGGCACATGCCACCTTTGTCAATGCATTGAGCACAATAGCAACACCAAGCCACCAGTATTCTACCTTGTTTAGACCTACAATGTCATACATACTAGAATTGCGCTTTGATTGGGCACTCAGACCATGGCTGACTTGTGTTACAATCCATAGAACTTTAAGTAACTTGGTAAACGTTTTGGTTATGGTAAGTGGTACATGCCAGCTTTGTCAAGGCATTGCGCACAATAGCCACACCAAGCCACCATTATTATACCTTATTTGAACCTTGAAGACCCTGCCCAGTATATCTGAATTGTGATTTGACACTCTGACCGTGACTGACTCGTGTTATGATAAATAGAAGTAAATGTCAAATGGATACATTTGTGGTCATGGTCAGTGGCACATGCCAACGTTGTCAAGGCATTGCGCACAATAGCCACCCCAAGCCAGAAGTATTCTACCTTGTTTGTACCTGCAAGGTCGTTCCCTGTATATCTGCACAGTGATTGGACACTCTGACCGTGGCTGACTCGTGTTTTGATTCATAGCTGTTTAAGGTACTTGGTAAACTGTGTGGTCATGGTCAGTGACACATGCCAACTTTGTAAAGGCATTGCATACAATAGCCGTGCCAAGCCACCGGTTTTTTACCTTGTTTATACCTGTAAGGTCATGCATATTAGATGTGCAATGTCATTGGGCACTCTGACTGTAGCTGACTCGTGTTACAATAAGCAGAAGTTAAAGTCACTTGGTAAACATTGTGGTCATGGTCAGTGGCACATGCCAACTTTGTCAAGGCATTGCGCACAATAGCCATACCGAGCCACCAATATTCTACCTTGTTTATACCTGCAAGGTCATGCTCAGTATATCTGCACTGTGATTGGACACTCTGACTGTGGCTGACTCGTGTTATGATTCATAGCCGTTTAAGGTACCTGGTGAACTTTGTGGTCATGGTCAGTGGCACATGCCAACTTTGTCAGGGCATTGCGCACAATAGCCACACCGAGCCACCAGTATTCTACCTTGTTTGCACCTGCAAGATCATGCCTAGTACATCTGCACTGTGATTTGACACTCTGACCGTGGCTGACTTGTGTTATGATCAGTAGAAGTAAGAGTCACTTGGATCTATTTGTGGTCGTGGTCAGTGGCACATGCCAACATAGTCAAGGCATTGCGCACAATAGTCACACTGAGCCACCTGTATTATACCTTGTTTGTACCTGCAAGGTTATGCTCAGTATATCTGCACTGTGAGTGGACACTCTGACTGTGGCTGACTCGTGTTAAGATTCATAGCCGTTTAAGGTACTTGGTAGACTTTGTGGTAATGGTCAATGGCACAGGCCAACTTTGTCAAGGCATTGTGCACAGTTGCCGTGCAAAGCCACTGGTATTTGAACTTGTTTATACCTGCAAGGTCTTGCCTCGTAAATCTGAACTTTGATTGGGTACTCTGACTATGGCTGACTCGTGCTACGATTCGTATATGTTAAAGCCACTTGGTAAACATTGTGGTCATGGTCAATGGCACATGCCAACTTTGTCAAGGCATTGCGCACAATAGCCACGCCGAGCCACAAGTACTCTACCTTGTTTGTATCTGCAAGATCATGCATAGTACATCTGCACTGTGATTGGACACTCTGACTGTGGCTGACTCGTGTTATGATTCATAGCCGTTTAATGTACTTGGTAAACTCTGTCGTCATGGTCAGTGGCACATGCCAACATTGTCAAGGCATTGCGTACAATAGCCGTACCAAGCCACCGGTTTTTTACCTTGCTTATACCTGTCAGGTCAGGCATATTATATGTGCACTGTGATGGGCACTCTGATGGTGGCTGACTCGTGTTATGATTCGTTGAAGTTAAAGTCACCTGATAAACGTTGTGGTCATGGTCAGTGGCACATGCCAACTTTGTCAAGGAATTACACACAATAGCCACACCGAGCCACCGGTATTCTACCTTGTTTATACCTGCAAGGTCATGCCCGGTATATCTGCACTGTGATTGGACACTCTGACCGTGGCTGACTCGTGTTATGATTTATAGCCATTTAAGGTACTTGGTAAACTTTGTGGTCATGGTCAGTGGCACATGCCATTTTTGTTAAGGCATGGCATACAATAGCCGTGCCAAGCCACCGGTTTTTTACCTTGTTTGTACCTGCAAGGTCATGCATATTAGGTGTGCAATGTCATTGGGCACTCTGACCGTGGCTGACTCGTGTTACAATTCGTAGAAGTTAAAGTCACTTGGTAAACTATGTGGTCATGGTCAGTGGCAAATGCCAACTTTGTCAAGGCATTGCGCACAATAGCCACACCAAGCCACCAGTATTCTACCTTTTTTGCACCTGTAATATCATGCCCAATACATCTGCACTATGATCGGACACTCTGACAGTGGCTGACTTGTGTTATGATCAGTAGATGTAAAAGTCACTTGGATACATTTGTGGTCATGGTCAGTGGCGCATGCCAACTTTGTCAAGGCATTGCGCACAATAGTCACACCGAGCCACCAGTATTCTACCTTGTTTGTATATGCAAGGTCATGCCCGGTATATTTGCACTGTGATTGGACATTCTGACCGTGGCGGACTCGTGTTAAGATTCATAGCTGGTTAATGTACTTGGTAAACTTTGTGGTCATGGTCAGTGGTATATGCGAACTTTTTCAAGGCATTGCGCACAGTAACCGTGCCAAGCCACGGGTTTTTGACCTTGTTTATACCTGTAAGGATATTCGTAATACATCTGAACTGTGATTGGGTAATCTGACTGTGGCTGACTCGTGTTATGATTCGTATAAGTTAAATTCACTTGGTAAACATTGTGTTCATGGTCAGTGGCACATGCCAACTTTGTCAAGGCATTGCGCACAATAGTCACACCGAGCCACCAGTATTCTACCTTGTTTGTATATGCAAGGTCATGCCCGGTATATGTGCACTGTGACTGGACATTCTGACCGTGGCGGACTCGTGTTAAGATTCATAGCCGGTTAATGTACTTGGTAAACTTTGTGGTCATGGTCAGTGGTATATGCCAACTTTTTCAAGGCATTGCGCACAGTAGCCGTGCCAAGCCACCGGTTTTTGACCTTGTTTATACCTGTAAGGATATGCCTAATACATCTGAACTGTGATTGGGCACTCTGACTGTGGCTGACTCGTGTTATGATTCGTATAAGTTAAAGTCACTTGGTAAACATTGTGTTCATGGTCAGTGGCACGTGCCAACTTTGTCAAGGCATTGCGCACAATAACCACACCGAGCCACCAGTAGTCTACCTTGTTTGGACACTCAGACCGTGGCTGACTCGTGTTGTGATTCATAGCCATTTAAGGTACTTGGTAAACTTTGTGGTCATTGTCAGTGGCATATGCCAACATTGTCAAGGCATTGCGCACGGTAGCCGTGCCAAGCCACCGGTTATTTACCTTGTTTATACCTGTAAGGTCATGCATATTAGATGTGCACTGTGATTGGGCACTCTGACCGTGGCTAACTCGTGTTACGATCCGTAAAAGTTAAAGGCACGTGATAAACTTTGTGGTCATGGTCAGTGGCACATGCCAACTTTGTCAAGGAATTGCACACAATAGCCACATCGAGCCACCAGTATTCGACCTTTTTTGCACCTGCAAGATCATGCCTAGTACACCTGCACTGTGATTGGACACTCTGACTGTGGCTGACTTGTGTTATGATCAATAGAAGTAGAAATCACTTGGATACATTTGTGGTCATGGTCAGTGGCACATGCCAACTTTTTCAAGGCACTGCACACAGTAGCCACACTGAGCCACCAGTTTTCTACCTTGTTTGTACCTGCAAGGTCATGCCCTTTACATCTGCACTGTGATTGGACACCTTGACCATGGCTGAATCGTGTTATGATTCATAGCCGTTTAAGGTACCTGGTGAACTTTGTGGTCATGGTCAGTGGCACATGCCAGCTTTGTCAAGGCATTGCACACAATAGCCACACCGACCCACCAGTATTCTACCTTGTTTGAACCTGCAAGATGATGCCTAGTACATCTGCACTGTGATTGGACACTCTGACCGTTGCTTACTTGTGTTATGATCAATAGAGATAAAAGTCACTCGGATACATTTGTGGTCATGGTCAGTGGCACATGCCAACTTTGTCTTGGCATTGCACACAATAGCCACACCGAGCCACCAGTATTCTACCATGTTTGCACCTACAAGATCATGCCTAGTACATCTGCACTGTGATTGGACACTCTGACCGTGGCTTTTCGTGTTATGATGAATATAAGTAAAAGTCACTTGGATACATTTGTGGTCATGGTCAGTGGCACATGCCAACTTTGTCAAGGCATTGCACACAATAGCCAAACCGAGCCACCAGTACTCTACCTTGTTTATACTTGCAAGGTCATGCCCAGTATATCTGCACTGTGATTGGACACTCTGACCGCGGCTGACTTGTGTTATGATTCATAGCCGTTTAAGGTACTTGGTAAACTTTGTGGTCATGGTCAGTGGAACATGCCAACTTTGTCACGGCATTGCGCACAATAGCCGTGCCAAGCCACCGGTTTCTTACCTTGTTTATACCTGCAAGGTCATGCATTTTAGATGTGCACTGTGATTGGGTACTCTGACCGTGGCTGACTTGTGTTATGATTCCTAGAGGTTAAAGTCACTTGGTAAACATTGTGGTCATGGTCAGTGGCACATGCCACCTTTGTCTAGGCATTGCGCACAATAGCCACACCGAGCCACCAGTATTCTACCTTGTCTGTACCTGCAAGATCTAGCCTAGTACATCTGCACTGTGATTGGACTCTCTGACCGTGGCTGTCTCGTGTTATGATCAATATAAGTAAAAGACAATTGGATCCATTTGTGGTCATGTTCAGTGGCACATGCCAACTTTGTCAAGGCATTGTGCACAATAGCCGTGCCAAGCCACTGGTTTTTTACCTTGTTTATACATGCAAGGTCATGCATATTAGATGTGCACTGTGATTGGGCACTTTGACCGTGGCTGACTCGTGTTATGATCAATAGAAGTAAAAGTCACTTGGATACATTTGTGGTCATGGTCAGTGGCACATGCCAACGTTGTCAAGGCATTGCGCACAATAGCCACATCAAGCCACTAGTATTTTACCTTATTTGTACCTGCAAGATCATGCCTAGTACATCTGCATTGTGATTGGACACTTTGACCGTGGCTGACTCATGTTATGATTCATAGCCATTTAAGGTACTTGGTAAACTTTGTGGTCATGGTCAGTGGCACGTGCCAACTTTGTCAAGGCATTGCGCACAATAGCCACGCCGCGCCACCAGTATTCTACCTTGTTTGCACCTGCAAGATCATGCCTAGTACATCTGCATTGTGATTGGACACTTTGACCGTGGCTGACTCATGTTATGATTCATAGCCATTTAAGGTACTTGGTAAACTTTGTGGTCATGGTCAGTGGCACGTGCCAACTTTGTCAAGGCATTGCGCACAATAGCCACGCCGCGCCACCAGTATTCTACCTTGTTTGCACCTGCAAGATCATGCCTAGTACATCTGCATTGTGATTGGACACTTTGACCGTGGCTGACTCATGTTATGATTCATAGCCATTTAAGGTACTTGGTAAACTTTGTGGTCATGGTCAGTGGCACGTGCCAACTTTGTCAAGGCATTGCGCACAATAGCCACGCCGCGCCACCAGTATTCTACCTTGTTTGCACCTGCAAGATCATGCCTAGTACATCTGCATTGTGATTGGACACTTTGACCGTGGCTGACTCATGTTATGATTCATAGCCATTTAAGGTACTTGGTAAACTTTGTGGTCATGGTCAGTGGCACATGCCAACTTTGTCAAGGCATTGTGCACAATAGCCGTGCCAAGCCACCGGTTTTTTACCTTGTTTATACATGCAAGGTCATGCATATTAGATGTGCACTGTGATTGGGCACTTTGACCGTGGCTGACTCGTGTTGTGATCAATAGAAGTAAATGTCACTTGGATACACTTGTGGTCTTGGTCAGTGGAACATGCCAACTCTGTCAAGGCATTGCGCACAATAGCCACGTCAAGCCACCAGTATTCTACCTTATTTGTACCTGCAAGATCATGCCTAGTACATCTGCACTATGAATGGACACTCAAACCGTGGCTGACTCGTGTTATGATGAATAGAAGTAAAGGTCACTTGGAAACATTTGTGGTCATGGTCTGTGGCACATGCCAACTTTGTCAAGGCATTGCGCACAATAGCCACACCGAGCCACCGGTTTCTACCTTGTTTATACCTGGAAGTTCATGCCCAGTATATCTATACTGTGATTGGACACTCTGACCGTGGCTGACTTGTGTTATGATCAATAGAAGTAGAAGTCACTTGGATACATTTGTGGTCATGGTCAGTGGCACATGCCAACTTTGTCAAGGTATTGCGCACAATAGCCAATCGAGCCACCAGTATCCTACCTTGTTTGAACCTGCAAGATCATGCCTAGTACATCTGCATTGTGATTGGACACTTTGACCGTGGCTGACTCATGTTATGATTCATAGCCATTTAAGGTACTTGGTAAACTTTGTGGTCATGGTCAGTGGCACGTGCCAACTTTGTCAAGGCATTGCGCACAATAACCGTGCCAAGCTACCGGATTTTTACATTTTCTATACCTGCAAGGTCATGCATAGTACATCTGAATTGTGATTGGGCACATTGACTGTGGCTGAGTTGTGTTACGATTCGTAGACGTTAAAGTCACTTGGTAAACTTTGTGGTCATGGTCACTGGCACATGCCAACCTCATCAAGGCATTGCGCACAATAGCCACACTGAGCCACCAGTATTCTACCTTGTTTGCACCTGCAAGATCATGCCTAGTACATCTGTACTGTGATTGGACACTCTGACCGTGGCTGACTTGTGTTATGATCAATAGAAGTAAAGGCCACTTGGATACATTTGTGGTCATGGTCAGTGGCACATGCCAACTTTGTCAAGGCATTGCGCACAATAGCCGTGCCAAGCCTCTGGTTTTTTACCTTGTTTATACGTGCAAGGTCATGCATATTAGCTGTGCACTATGACTGGGCATTCTGACTGTGGCTGACTCTTGTTACGGTTTGTAGAAGTAAAAGTCACTCGGTAAACTTTGTGGTCATGTTCAGTGGCACATTCCAACTTTGTCAAGGCATTGCGCAAAATAGCAACAACAAGCCACCAGTATTCTACCTTGTTTGAACCTTCAACATCATGTCTAGTACATCTGCAGTGTGATTGGACTCTCTGACCGTGGCTGACTCGTGTTATGATCAATAGAAGTAAAAGTCACTTGGATACATTTGTGGTCATGGTCAGTGGCACATGCCAACTTTGTCAAGGCATTGCACACAATAGCCACACCGTGCCACCAGTATTCTACTCTGTTTATACCTGTAAGGTCATGCCCTGTATGTCTGCACTGTGATTGGACACTCTGACAGTGGCTGACTCGTGTTATGGTTCATAGCTGTTTAAGGTACTTGGTAAACTTTGTGGTCATGGTCAGTGGCACATGCCAATTTTGTCAAGGCATTGCGCACAATAGCCGTGCCAAGCCTCTGGTTTTTTACCTTGTTTATACGTGCAAGGTCATGCCTAGTACATCTGAACTGTGACTGGGCACTATGACTGTGGCTGACTCGTGTTACGATTCGTATAGTTTAAAGTCACTTGGTAAACTTTGTGGTCATGGCAGTGGCACATGCCAACTTTGTTTTGGCATTGCACACAATAGCCGTACCAAGCCACCGGTTTTTTACCTTGTTTATACCTGCAAAGTCATGCATGTTAGATGTGCACTGTGATTGGGGACTCTGACTGTGGCTGACTCGTGTTACAATTCGTAGAAGTTAAAGTCACTTGGTAAACTTTGTGGTCATGGTCAGTGGCACATGCCAACTTTGTCAAGGCATTGCGCACAATAGCCACACCGCGCCACCAGTATTCTACCTTGTTTGCACCTGCAAGATCATGCCTAGTACATCTGCACTGTGATGGGGCACTCTGACCGTGGCTGACTCATGTCATGATCAATAGAAGTAAAACTCACATGGATACATTTTTGGTCATGGTCAGTGGCACATGCCAACTTTCTCAAGGCATTGCACACAATAGCCACACCGAGCCACCAGTATTCTAGCTTATACGTGCAAGGTCATGCCCAGTATATGTACACTGAGATTGGACACTCTGACAGTGGCTGACTCGTGTAATGATTCATAGCCGTTTAAGGTACTTGGTAAACTTTGTGGTCATGGCAGTGGCACATGCCAACTTTGTCAAGGCATTGCATACAATAGCCGTGCCAAGCCACCTGTTTTTTACCTTGTTTATACCTGCAAGGTCATGCATATTAGATTTGCGCTGTGATTGGGCACTCTGACCGTGGCTGACTTGTGTTACACTTCGTAGAAGTTAATGTCACTTGGTAAACTTTGTGGTCATGGTCAGTGGCACATGCCAACTTTGTCAAGGCATTGCGCATAATAGCCACACCGAGCCACCAGTATTCTACCTTTTTTTAACCTGCAAGATTATGCCTACTATAGCTGCACTGTAATTGGACACTCTGACCATGGCTGGCTCTTGTTATGATCAATCGAAATAAAAGTCACTTTGATACATTTGTGGTCATGGTCAGTGGTACATGCCAACTTTGTCAAGGCATTGCGCACAATAGGCAAACCGAGCCACCAGTATTCGACCTCGTTTGCACCTATACAATCATGCCTAGTACATCTGCACTGTGATTGGACAGTCTGACCGTAGCTGACTCCTGTTATGATCCAGAGAAGTAAAAGTCACTTGGATACATTTGTGGTCATGGTCAGTGGCACATGCCAACTTTGTCAAGGCATAGTGCAAAATAGCCACACCAAGCCACCAATATTCTACCTTGTTTGAGCCTACAAGATCATGCCTAGTACATCCGCACAGTGATTGGACACTCTGACCGTGGTTGACTCGTGTTATGATTAATGGAAGTAAAAGTGAATTGGATACATTTGTCGTCATGGTCAGTGCCACATGCCTACTTTGTCAGGGTATTGCACACAATAGCCACACAGAGCCACCAGTTTTCTACCTTTCTAATACCTGTTAGGTCATGCCCAGTATATCTGCACTATGATTCGACACTCTGACCGTGGCAGACTCGTGTTATGAATCATAGCCATTTAAGGTTCTTGGTAAACTTTGTTGTCATGGTCAGTGGCACATGCCAACTTTGTCAAGGCATTGCGCACAGTAGCCGTGCCAAGCCACCAGTTTTTTACCTTGTTTATAATTGCAAGGTCGTACCTAGTACATCCAAACTGTGATTGGGCACACTGACTGTGGCTGACTCGTGTTACGATTCGTAGAACTTAAAGTCACTTGGTAAACTTTGCGGTCATGGTCAGTGGCACATGCCAACTTTGTCAAGGCATTGCGCACAAACGCTTTGCCAAGCCACCAGTTTTTTGCCTTGTTTATACCTACAAGGTCATGCCTAGTACATCTGAACTGTGATTGGGCACTCTGAACGTGGCTGACTCGTGTTATGTTTCGTATAAGCTAACATCACTTGGTAAGCTTTGTGGTCATGGTCAGTGGCACATGCCAACTTTGTCAAGGCATTGCGCACAANTAGGTGACGGCTTGGGAGCTGCTTGCGGCTGTTATGTTCGGCAGGTCACCATTTGTTGGCCACGGGCGCGGACTGGGCGCAGGGCTTCCTTAGGATGATGAGGCCGTCCTTCAGCGCGGGGAGCACTTCAAGCGGTGCTGCAGATGTCAGCTGCTGATGAAGTGGAGAAGTGCGAAGTGGTGGTAACAGCGGCGGATGCGGGCAGACTCAAGAGAGGACGTAATGGTGATGGCAGAGCGATGACTCGGTCACGGGGCACCAGGTGATGTCGCCTGATGCTCTGATACCATGTCAGAAGAATGCAGGCATGAGAGCAGCAGTGGCAGAAGCAAGCAGAAGCATTGGAACAAGTACAAGGCCGTCACCAAAGTGACGTAAGCGAGAGCGGTCCCGAGGAGTTAGTCGCAGAGCTTGATAGGGGCTGAGATGAGGTAGAGAGAGGGAGAGGGAGTCTGAGAGTAAAATGAGTGATGACGGATTGCGGACTGAGTGAAGGAACGAGAGTGACAAAGCGAAGAGTTGAGAGCTGTGAGATGCTAGCAAAGGCAGGAGATGTGAAGTACGAGCAGAGCAAAGATACGATGGCGAAGCCGTGGAACCAAAGCGGAACAGGATTGGCAGAATTGTTATGGTTAACTTGAGGAAATCAATATACTCTGTATAAAAGGCAGAACAGAACTAACGAACGAGACAACGGCTTCTTGCCGCTAGCCGGACGCGGGTGACAGGTGTCACTTTATTAGGGGATGACTCGGTCAAATGTCTGTTGGTCGGTCGGTGACCGTTGACGGATTCTTCGGAGCTATCACCGAGGTGGTTCGTGCCGAAGTTGAACCTTTATTGAGAGTATTCCCTCGAACATCCCAGTGAGGTACCATCACCTGATTGTGGTCATCTTCGCTTTACTCTGACATAAACAAGGTAGAATACTGGTGGTTCAGAGTCGCTATTGTGCGCAATGCCTTGACAAACTGGCATGTGCCACTGACAATGACCACAAAGTTTACAATGTGACTTTAACTTCTACAAATCGTAACACACGTCAGCCACTGTCAGAGTGCCCAATCACAATGCACATCTAATATGCATGACCTTACAGGTATACACAAGGTAAAAAACCGGTGGCTTGGCACGGCTATTGTGCGCAATGCCTTGACGAAGTTGGCATGTGCCATTGACCATGACCACAAAGTTTACCAAGTGACATTAACTTCTACGAATCGTAACACGAGCCAGCCACATTCAGAGTGCCCAATCACAGTGCATATCTAATATGCATGACCTTGCAGGTATAAAAAAGGAAAAAAACCGGTGGCTTGGCACGGCTATTGTGCGCAATACCTTGACAAAGTAGGCATGTACGACTGACCATGACCACACTGTTTACCAAGTACCTTAAACGGCTATGAATCATAACACACGTCACCCACGGTCAGAGTGTCAAATCACAGTGCAGATGTACTAGGCATGATCTTGAAGGTGCAAAGAAGGTAGAATACTGGTGGCTCGGTGTGGCTATTGTGCGCGATGCCCTGACAAAGTTGGCATGTGCCACTGACCATAATCACAAACTTTACCAAGTGACTTCAACTTCTACGAATCGTAACTCAAGTCAGCCACGGTCAGAGTGCCCAATCATAGTACACGTCTAATATGCATGACCTTGCTGATAGAAACAAGGTAAAAAACTGGTGGCTTGGCACAGCTATTGTGCGCAATGCCTTGACAAAGTTGGCATGTGCCACTGACCATGACCACAAAGTTTACCACGAAGATTTAACGGCTTTGAATTATAACACGAGTCAGCCACGGTCAGAGTGTCCTATCACAGTGCAGATATACTGGGCATGACCTCACAGGTATAAACCAGGTAGAATACTGGTGGCTCGGTGTGGCTATTGTGCGCAATGCCTTGATAAATTGGCATGTGCCACCGACCATGACCACAAAGTTACCAAGTGACGTTTACCTCTACTGATCATAACACGAGTCAGCCACAGTCAGAGGGCCCAATCACAGTTCAAATGTACTAGGCATGACCTTGCAGGTATAAACAAGGTAAGAATCCGGTGGCTTGACATGGCTATTGTGCGCAATGCCTTGACCAAGTTGGCACGTGCCACTTACCATGACCATAAAGTTTACCAAGTATATTAAACGGCTACGAATTATAACACGGGTCAGCCACAGTCAGAGTGTCCACTCACAGTGCAGAGACACTGGACATGACCTTACAGGTATAAACAAGGTAGAATACTGGTGTCTTGGTGTGGCTATTGTGCGCAATGCCTTGACAAAGTTGGCATGTGCCACTGACCATGACCACAAAGTTTACCAAGTGACTTTAACTTCTACGAATCGGAACACGAGTCAGCCATGGTCAGAGTGTCCAATCGTTGTGCACATCTAACATGCATGACCTCGCAGGTATAAACAAGGTAACAAACCAGAGGCTTGGCACGGCTGTTGTGCGCAATGCCTTGACAAAGTTGGCATGTGCCAATCTTGATGACCACAAAGTTTACCAATTGACTTTAACTTATATGAATTGTAACACGAGTCAGCCACATTCAGAGTGCCCAATCACATTGAACGTCTAATATGCATTACCTTTCAGGTATAAAAAAGGTAAAAGACCGGTGGCTTGGCAGGACTATTGTAAGCAATGCCTTGACAAAAGTGGCATGTGCCACTGACCATGATCAAAAAGTTTACCAAGTACCTTAAACGACTATGAATCATAACTTCTACGAATCGTAACACGAGTCAGCCACGGTCAGAGTGCCCAATCACAGTGCACATCTCATGTGCATGACCTTACATGTATACACAATGTAAAAAACCGGTAGCTTGGCACGGCTATTGTGCACAATGCCTTGACAAAGTTGGCTTGTGCCACTGACTATGACCACAACGTTTACAAAGTGACTTTAACTTCTACGAATCGTAACACGCGTCAGCCACATTCAGATTGCCCAATCACAGTGCACATCTAATATGCATGACCTTGCTGGTATAAACAAGATAATATTCCGGTGGCTTGGCACGGCTACTGTGCAAAATGCCTTGACAAAGTTGGCATGTGCCACTGACCATGACCACACTGTTTACCAAGTGCCTGAAATGGCTATGAATCATAACACGCGTCACCCATGGTGAGAGTGTCCAATCACAGTGCAGATGTACTAGGCATGAACTTGCAGGTGCAAACAAGGTAGAATACGGGTGGCTCGGTGTGGCTTTTGTGCGCAATGCCTTGACAAAGTTGGCATGTGCCACTGACCATGACCACAAATGTATCCAAGTGACTTTTACATCTATTGATCATAACACGAGTCAGCCACGGTCAGAGTGTCCAATCAAAGTGCTGATGTACTAGGCATGATCTTGCAGGTTCAAACAAGGTAGAATACGGGTGGCTCGGAATGGCTATTGTGCGCAATGCCTGGACAATGTTGGCATGTGCCACTGACCATGACCACAAAGTTTACCAAGTGACTTTAACTTCTCGATTCATAACACGAGTCAACCACGGTCAGAGTGCGCAATCACAGTGCACATCTAATATGAATGACCTTGCAGGTATAAACAAGGTAAGAAGTGGTGGCTTGGCATGCCTATTGTGCGCAATGCCTTGACAAAGTTGGCATGTGCCACTGACCATGACTACAAAGTCTACCAAGTGACTTTATCTTCTACAAATCGTAACACGAGTCAGCTACAGTCAGAGTGCCCAATCACAGTTCAGATGTACTAGGCATGACCTTGCAGGAATAAACAAGGTAAAAAACCGGTGGCTTGGCACGACTATTGTGCGCAATGCCTTGACAAAGTTGGCATGTGTCACTGACCATGACCACAACGTTTACCAAGTACCTTAAACAGCTATGACTCATAACACGAGTCAGCCACGGTCAGAGTGTCCAATCACAGTGCAGATGTACAAGGCATGATCTTGCAGGTACAAACAAGGTAGAATGCTGGTGGCTTGGTGTGGGTATTGTGCGCAATGCCTTGACAAAGTTGGCATGTGCCCCTGACCATGACCACAAATGTATCCAAGTAACTTTTATTTCAATTGATCATAACACGAGTCAGCCACGGCCAGAGTATCCAATCACAGTGCAGATGTACTAGGCATGATGTTGCAGGTACAAACAAGGTAGAATACTGGTGTCTCGGTGTGGCTATTTTGTGCAATGACTTGACAAAGTTGGCATGTTCCACTGACCATGACCACAAAGTTTACCAAGTGACCTTAACTTATACGAATCGTAACACAAGTCAACCATGTTCAAAGTGCCCAATCACAGTGCACATCTAATATGCATGACCTTACAGGTATACACAATGTAAAAAACCGGTGGCTTGGCACGGCTATTGTGCGCAATACCTTGACAAAGTTGGCATGTGCCACTGACCATGACCACAAAGTTTACCAAGTGACTTTAACTTCTACGAATCGTAACACGAGTCAGCCACACTCAGAGTGCCCAATCATAGTGCACATATAATATGCTTGACCTTGCAGGTATGAAGAAGGTTAAAAACTGGTGGCTTGGCACGGCTATTGTGCGCCATGTCTTGACAAAGTTGACATGTGCCACTGACCATGACCACACTGTTTACCAAGCACCTTAAACGACTACGAATCATAACACGCGTCACCCACGGTCAGAGTGTCCAATCACTGTGCAGATGTACTAGGCATGATCTTGAAGGTGCAAATAATGTAGAATACTGGTGGCTCAGTGTGACTATTGTGCGGAATGCCTTGACAAAGTTGGCATGTGCCACTGACCATGATCACAAAGATTTCCAAGTGACTTTAACTTCTACGAATTGTAAGACAAGTCAGCCACGATCAGAGTGCCCAATCATAGTACACATCTAACATGCATAACCTTACTGGTATAAACAAGGTAAAAAACCGGTGGCTTGGCACGGCCATTGTGCGCAATGCCTTGACAAAGTTGGCATGTGCCACTGACCATGACCACAAATTTTACAAAGTGCATTAAACGGCTATGAATTATGACACAAGTCAGCCACGGTCAGAGTGTCCAATCACAGTGCACATATACTGGGAATGACCTTACAGGTATAAACAAGGAAGAATACTGGTGGCTCGATGTGGATATTGTGCGCAATACCTTAACAAATTGGCATGTGCCACTGACCATGACCACGAAGTTTACCAAGTGACTTTAACTTAACGAATCGTAACACAAGGCAGCCACGGTCGGAGTGCCCAATCACAGTGCACATCTTATATGCATGACCTTGCAGGTATACACAAGGTAAAAAACCAGTGGCTTGGCACGGCTATTGTGCGCAATGCCTTGACAAAGTTGGCATGTGCCTCTGACCATGACCACAACGTTTACCAAGTGACTTTAACTTCTACGAATTGTAACACGAGTCAGCCACATTCGGAGTGCCCAATCACAAGGCACATGTAATATGCATGACCTTGCACGTATAAAGAAGGTAAAAAACCGGTGGCTTGTTACGGCTATTGTGCGCAATTCCTTGACAAAGTTGGCATGTGCCACTGACCATGACCACAAAGTTTACCAAGTACATTAAACGGCTACGAACTATAACACGAGTCAGCCACGGTCAGGGTGTCCAATCACAGTGCAGACATACTGGACATGACCTTACACGTATAAACAAGGTAGAATACTGGTGGCTCGGTGTGGCTATTGTGGGCAATGCCTTGACAAAGTTGGCATGTGCCATTGACCATGAGCACGAAGTTTACCAAGTGACTTGCACTTCTACGCATCATAACACGAGTCAGCCACGGTCAGTGTACCAAATCACAGTTCAGATGTACTAGGCATGACCTTACAGGTATAAACAAGGTAAAAAACCGGTGGCTTGACATGGCTATTGTGCGCAATGCCTTGACAAAGTTGGCATGTGCCACTGACTGTTGGCACTAGTGGGTGTGGAGGCACCATGAAGGATACCTAGCTCTTGATGATGCACTCTACCAATGTTTGGGACAGCCAATGGACACCAATGGTGAAGAGTGTGGAGCACAAGGATCACGGATGTGAGTGGGTAGAACACGTCGCATTCAGTAGAACTGAATTGAAGCACGTTTTTGTTACTGAGCACAGTGAGATTATTTTAGATCATTATGGCATTTGATCTAAGCTTTCCAGCGCATCCAAGCACGCCCACATCGGAGCAGTAGAGTCCCTGCTAATGCCATCAAAGTAACCCTTGGTGGAGCCGCCCACCTTGCCTTGCACACTAGGCAACAGGAGGCGCTTCGATGATGACCCGTCGAAGCGCCCTTCCTTGCCCAGAAGTCAAGAAGAAGTTCATCCTGGTCAAGGAGAGTCCTCTGGTTGCTTCTTTTATGGCCCAGGTGCATTTGGAGCTCGCTGGAGTTGAACTTGGATCACCGGCGGTGTATTATCCCGCCACCCATGGCGGGTACCAGATTCCACCCGCCCAACACCCGAATTTCGGGCCAGGCTAACTTTCTGAATACGCACTCAAATCGAGCGATTCAAAGCTCGATTTTGCATGGAACAATCCAAGGAATCCAAATGTAAAGTCTGATCAGGTGTTCGACCACTCTCCAGTGGTCAAACCAGGGACCACAATCAACGGCACTCATGGCAAGGGGCACACCATGTCAACAATCTCCTCCTTGCACCGCAGCCTTGACACCCTGTCCTTGGGACCTACAACATTTCAAACCTCACAGCGCATACCGAGCTCTATGTAGCTCGCGTCGTGCCTGTCCTTGGGCTGGGCCTTAGTCATGGCGTCGGCAAGCATGCGCTTAGTGCCACAATGCACAATAGCCGGGTCTCCCTTCACCACCAAGTCCCGCGCGTAGTGATGCCGGATCTTGATGTGCTTGCTCCTCCTGTTCAGCACTAGGTTCTGGGTCAGGCTGATGACACTCATGTTGTCCACATTGAGTACCGCCAGCTTCTTTTGCGGCACGCCGATCTCCTTTAACAGCCGCCACAGCCACGCCGCCTCCTTTGTGGCTTCCGCGAGTGCGATGTACTCCGCTTCGGTGCTGGACAGCGCCACGCAGTCCTGCTTTCCGCTTACCCATGAAACTGCTGCACCACCAAGCACAAACACGTACCCCGACGTTGATTCTCTGTCATCCACGTCACCAGCCCAGTCGGCATCGGAGTAGCCGACCAACTCGAGGGAGTCGTCACGCGCTCCCCCTCCAAACACGAGTCGCGATTGTTTTGTCGCCTTGAGTTAGCGGATGATCCGCTTCACCTCTTGTCAATACAGCGGCCCCGGGTCAGCAACATACCGGCTCACTTTGCCCTCCGCAAAGGCCAGGTCGGGCCGCGTCGCTACCATGGCGTACATGATGCTCCCCACTACAGACTGGTATGGTACACCTGCCATCTCCTCCTTCTCCTCGTCCGTGCTTGGTCCCATGCTCGAGCTCAGCTCACATGTGGTGGTCATGGGTGTGCCGATGGGGTTGCACTCCTCCATGATGTAGCAACGGAGCACTTCTTGCACGTACTTTGCCTGCCCCATCTCGAGCGTGCGTGCCTTGCGGTCCCTCTTGATGGCGACGCCAAGGTAGTACCCGAGCTCGCCCATGTCGGTCATTTTGAACCGACCGCCCAGCTGCCGCTTCAGGTTCACCAACTCCTTCATGTCCGACAACACGAGGATGAGATCATCAACATAAAGTACTACAATCTGGTGCAACCCCGTATTCTTCCGCACGCACACGCTGTGATCCGCATCGCAGCGCTTGAAGCCAAGCTCGGCCATGAAGCCGTCCATTTTCAGGCACCACATGAGTGGCCCTCGCTTCAGCCCGTAGAGCGTATTGCGAAGCCGGCACACCTTCCCCGGCGGCGCGTCCACCCTCTCTGGCACCTCCATGTAGACCTCCTTGTCCAGGTCACCGTTGAGAAATGCGGTTTTCGCGTCCATTTGGTGGACTTTGTAGTCGCGCGCTGCCGCCACGGAGAGGATGGAGTGGATGGAGGCGAACTTTGCCACTGGTGCAAAGGTTTTGTCGTAGTGTTCACCCTTTTGCTGGGCGTACCCCTTCGCCACCAGCCGCGCCTTGTACCGCTCCACCTTCCCCTCCTTGATGAGCTTCTTCTTGAAGATCCACTTGGAGCCGATGACTTTCTTGCCCTCCGGCCTGTCGACCAGCTCCCAAGTTCCATTCTCCTCGTGGGAGGCGAGCTCAGATTTTATTGCTCCCTCCCAGTCAGCCCCATCCTTCTGCTGCAATGCCTCCTTGATGGTTTTGGGCTCCTCTTGTGTAAAGAACGCTTGAGCAAACCCGATCCAGATGCCCTCCGTGGCATCGTACCTCTTTGCCGTCCTCCTTGCGCGTCCGTTACTTTGAGGCTGCTGCTGTTGAGGCTGTTGCTGCTGCTGCTGCTACCCCCTCACGACGCCGCTCACGTTGGTAGCCTACTTCCCCTCTCTCGAGGACCGTGAAGACGCGAGCTCACTCCCCGCCTCCTTGTTCAGATCCACTGCTGTCTGTTCCTCAGACTCATTGTCCGACTCAGCTGAACGCACATCAGCCGTTCCTCCATCCCTTGCATGGTTCCCGCCGGTTGGAGCCGCTCAGACGTCACCCTCTTTTGCGTCCTCTGGCGTCTCCCCCTCGAGGAGTGGCAGCCACTCCCCACGCTTGGAAAGACCTGCGTCCTTGTCCGTTCAACGACTATCCTCGTCGAACGTGACGTCGTGACTCTTCACGATCTGCTGCCTCCGCGGGTCGAAGAGCCGGTACACCTTGCTCCCACTCTCGTACCCGACGAAGATGCACCGGTGAGTCCGCGGTTCCAGCTTGCCCCGCCCCTCCCGTGCCTTCACAACAACATGTGCAACGCAGCCAAATGTACGGAGGTGAGCCACAGTTGGCTTCCTCCTGCTCCATACCACTTGTGGCGTCTTCCACACCCTGGACTCCGCATCTTTCAGCGGCTTCATCGGTGTCAGGTTCATGATGTATGCCGCTGTCCGTGCCTCCTCCTCCCAATACTTTTACGCGAGGCCGGCATCGCTCAACATAGACCGGAACATGTTTAGGATGGTGCAGTTCGCCCTCTCGGTGACGCCGTTCAGTTGCAGAGAATGTGGCATAGTTTTCTACCAGGCGATCTGTTGGAAATCATCGACTCTGACAAGAGTTATTCTGACTTCTCAATAATGGTTCAGGTCCGAGACCAAACCACCTTGACCCAACGGCCCTCGGTTAGACTAACCGTTGAGCCCAACATGTCAAGCCATCCCCTAATAACCTGACATCTGTCACTCGCGTCCGGCTAGCGCAAAGAAGCCGTTGCTCTGCTTGTTTTTCCTGTCCTGTCCTTTTATGACCGAGGATGTTCATTCCCTTGAGTTAACCAGAACAGTTCTGCTCATCTTGTTCCCCTTTGGTTCTGCGGCTTCGTCGTCATGTCTTCGCTCTGCTCATCCCTCGCATTTTCTGTCTTCGCCAACTCTCAACGCTTCGCTCTGTCACTCTTGCTCCTTCGCTCAGCTCTCATACTCCGCCAGGCGTCGCTCCCCTCGTCAGCACTCTCTCTCACATCAACCTGTCTACCTCAACTACCTTGCGTCTCATCCTCTGTCAGCTCCCGCGACTAACTCCTCGGACCGCTCTTGCTTACGCTGATGTACATGTGCATGTTCCGATGCTTCTGCCTGCTTCTGTTGCCGTTGTTCTCGTGTCTACATTCTTCTGACATGGTATCAGAGCACCAGGTAACATCACCTGGTGCCTTGGAACTGCGTCATCACTCTGCCGCCATCTCTTCTCCAACACTTGTGCTCATATTCATCTATCGCTGCTACCGTCACCCCGCGCCTCTTTGCTTCGTTCCGAGCTGACATCAGCAGCCCCGCCTGACAAGTTCTCCATGCTGAAGAAACGCCTTGTCATCCCAAGGAAGCCCTGCGCCCATTTCCGCGCCCGTGGCCAACTACCAGTGACTTGTCGCCCACAGCAGCTGCAAGAAACTCTCAAGCCGCCATTTCCCGTCAACCACCAAGAAGCTTCCTGCCGCCCGCCATCTGCTGCCCCTCATCACATCTGCCTCCGCAAGCATCTCCTCCTCTTTAATCATACCTTATCAGCCTCATCTGTCCCTCCTCGCCGTCATCCTCAGCCCGCCCTCGTTCATCATCTTGAGCCGCCCTCTCGCATCGCCGACTTGTCTCGTCAATAGCTGCAGCCAAAACTGCTGCCGTCAAGATATCGGATACCACCAGTCTTCCTGCTCCACTTCCGAGCCAGCTGGGGAACAAGCTGTCACTCTCCTGACATCAGCAGTCCAGTGGATGTGCCCGCTGCCTGACTCCCTCTACCGCAACCAACTTCTTCCAGCTGACAGGACATCGGACACCACCAGTCTTCCTACTCCCACTTCCGAGCCAACTGGGGGAACAAGCCGTCACTCTCCTAAACGTTAAAAGAAGTAGTTGTGTCACTCTGCCTTCCTACCGCATTGTCTTCCATCTTGGCTCTCTCCGCTCGCGTCTCTCCCTGTCTTCCGCCTCCTTTATCAGCATCAGCCTTCGGCCTTCATCTTCGCTCGTCTCCGTCATTCCTCCTCCTCCTCGCTCCAGTTTCATCTACTTCATCAGGCACTCGTTCCTGCCTCATCTCTGCTTCACCATCATCAGCATTATTCACCTTCCATTCATCATCCGCACCAGCATCGCTTTATCGCGCACGAGGTTCTGTCCCTGTGCCCGCTCATCAATCAATCGCTTCCTCTGCTTCCGCATCGTCTTCAGTTCGGCACAAGGATCCGTCCAGTCGCATCGCCCTTTTCCGCGAAAACCTGCACCCACGCAGAAACTTCATTCAAGCGCACGCGGCTCGCCCCTGCGCCCACTCCATCATCCATCAATCCTCCGCCATCATCCGCTTCCGCTCCGCTCGGCACAAGGTTCCGCCCGGTCGCATCGCCCATTGCGCAACGACCTGCGCCCACGCCAAAAACATCCGTCGCGCACGAGGTTTGCCCCTGCGCCCACTCCATCATCAATTACTACTCCATCAGTATCATTCTCTGCTCGGCACACGGATTTGCCCGGTCGCATCGCCTGCTCCGCGGCGACCTGCGCCTACGTCGAAATTCCCCAAGCGCACGAGGTTACATCCCTGCGCCCATTCAACTACTCCTCGTCCCTGCAGCTAACTACTCTCGTGCTGATCTGATCACCACTCTCGTCTTAACCTCTCATTCTTGAATCATGATCCGCCGCTTCAACTGCCATTGCCCTTCTCCTCCATCTAGCATGGCCAACCCTTGGGATGGATGTCCCATTCTTGAAGAAGATGGAAGCAACATCTACAGCTGGTCACATAATGTACTGACCTTGACCAGCACCATCTCTATCAATGAGTACCGTGTTTCCGACTTCCTTCTCGGGGCCTACGAGCATTAGCGCACGCCTCAGCATCCTCCACATCTCTACAATGCAACCTTCCTTCTGATATGGGGACATCTCTTCAACCTCGTGGATATGTCATTCCATCACCTACGCATCAATGCAAGGAAAGGACCAAAACTCTGGTTCAGCCTGCAGCAGGAAGCATGGAAACAGCGATGGATCACTCTCTCCTGTTGATAAAATCCCATCATTCCACCGCTGCCTAAGGACCCCAACTCCAGATCCATCCTCAAAATTGATCTGGTACCAGCAGAGGAAGAAGAGGAAGAAGAAGAGGAACCAGTGGGAGAAGGGTCCCCAGTACCTGCCCCTATCTCTGCCGTAGTGGGACAAGGACAAGCTGCCAAAATCATCTACAAGGAAGTGAGCATTATCCAAAAATGGCAAACTCAAATCTACAACCTTCTCTACCCAGAGCTCGTTGGTGGATTTGCAACTACCAATACCCTCCTTGGAAGATCCAAGTATCTTGGCAAGCGCTGCTCCCCAGCTGAGATGACCAGAAAGCAGGATAGCCTTGACTACGGTCTCCGTGCATGGCTGCGACGCTTCATGACCAGAGACCTACACTATCTGGTGGCAGCTCATCCGAATGATCAGCACGCCATGTGGAAGGGTCTTCTTGAACACTGCAATGGTCAACTCCCAGAAGATTGGGAAAAATACTGCCACTAACTCTTGTCGCACTCAGGGGGTCTGTTGGAAATCATCGACTCTGACAATAGTTATTCCGACTTCTCAATAACGGTTCAGGTCCGAGACTGAACCACCTTCACCCAACGGCCCTCGGTCAGACTAACCGTTGAGACCAACATGTCAAGCCATCCCTTAACAACGTGACATCTGTCACCCGCATCTGGCTAGCGGAAAGAAGCCGTTGCTCTGCTTGTTTGTCCTCTCCTGTCCTTTTATGACTGAGGATATTCATTCCCTCGAGTTAACCAGAATAGTTCTGCTCATCTTGTTCCCCTTTGGTCCCGCGGCTTCACCGCCGTGTCTTTGCTCTGCTCATCCCTCGTACTTTCTGTCTTTGCCAACTCTCAATGCTTCGCTCTGTCACTCTCGCTCCTTCGCTCAGCTCTCATACTCCGCCAGGCGTCGCTCCCATCGTCAGCACTCTCTCTCACATCAACCTGTCTACCTCAACTGCCTCGCGTCTCAGCCTCTATCAGCTTCCGCGACTAACTCCTCGGACCGCTCTTGCTTACGCTGACGTACATGTGCATGTTCCGATGCTTCTGCCTGCTTCTGTTGCCACTGCTATTGTGTCTACATTCTTCTGACATGGTATCAGAGCATCAGGTAACATCACCTGGTGCCTTAGAACTGCGTCATCACTCTGCTGCCATCTCTTCTCCAACACTTTTGCTCACATTCATCTATCGTCGCTACTGTCACCTCGCGCCTCTTCGCTTCGTCCGCAGCTGACATCAGCAGCCTCCGCGGGTCGAAGAGCTGGTACATCTTGCTCCCACTCTCGTACCTGACGAAGATGCACCGGTGAGTCCGCGGGTCCAGCTTGCCCCGCCCCTCCCGTGCCTTCACAACAGCATGTGCAACGCAGCGAAATATACGGAGGTGAGCCACAGTTGGCTTCCTCCTGCTCCATACCACTTTTGGCGTCTTCCATACCCTGGATTTCGCATCTTTCAGTGGCTTTGTCGGTGTCAGGTTCATGATGTATGCCGCTGTCCGTGCCTCCTCCTCCCAGTACTTTTACGCGAGGCCGGAATCGCTCAACATAGACTGGAACATGTTTAGGATGGTGCAGTTCGCCCTCTCGGTGACGCCGTTCTGCTGCGAGAATGTGGCGTAGTTTTCTACCAAGCGATCTGCTGGAAATCATCGACTCCGACAAGGGTTCTTCTGACTTCTCAATAACGGTTCAGGTCCGAGACCAAACCACCTTGACCCAACGACCCTCGGTCATACTAACCGTTGAGCACAACATGTCAAGCCATCCCCTAATAACGTGACATATGTCACCCGCGTCTGGCTAGCGCAAAAAAGCCGTTGCTCTGCTTGTTTGTCCTGTTCTGTCCTTTTATGACCAAGGATATTCATTCCCTTGAGTTAACCAGAGCAGTTAAGCTCATCCCGTTCCCCTTTGGTTCCTCGGCTTCGTTGCCGTGTCTTTGCTCTGCTCATCCGTCACACTTTCTGTCTTCGCCAACTCTCAACACTTCGCTCCGTCACTCTCGCTCCTTTGCTCAGCTCTCATACTCTGCCAGGCATCACTCCCCTCGCCAGCACTCTATCTCACATCAACCTGTCCACGTCAACTACCTCGCGTCTCTGCCTCCATCAGCTCCCGCGACTAGCTCCTCGGACCGCTCTTGCTTACGCTGACGTACATGTGCATGTTCCGATGCTTCCGCCTGCTTTTGCTGCCGCTGTTCTTGTGTCTGCATTCTTCTGACACGATGGCCTTGCTCTTCATCCATGCCGAGCAGCCCTCGTACTCGTCGCCATTATCGCTCTAAAATGCTTTCACCTTAAACTCCGTTTGCCGCTTCACTGCTGCCACAAACTCCTCCATGCATGAGAGCACATCACTCTTCTTCTTGATGTATTAGATGTACAGTTTGCGGCTGTGGTCGTCGATGAAGGTGACAAAGTTTTCAGAAGATTGTTTGGAACAATAACTGTGAAGTGGGTACGGTCCGGGATGCGGGCGAGCCGCGAGGTGAGCCACAGCGCTTGAGGCGCGGGCTGGACCTGTTGGGATTGCCGCAGTACCACAGGATGAGCATAATGAGTCACGAGAAGATGAATGCATGCGTGGGCGCGGTGCTCAAGCATGAGCGCTGAGGATTGATCAGATGCGGCAATTAGAAAGATGAACGGGTTGAGAATGAGTGGAGGCAGTGCCGAGGCGCGGGCTGAAAGGCCTCAGCGCTGAGGCACGAGCCTTAATTGTCGATGGTGATGACTGCAGTACTTCGGTGTGGGCAGCCAGCGGGGCAAGCCACAGCTACCAAGGACGGACCTGCATGAAGATTAGGCGAGTGAGCGTAAGCGAACGAGCGGAGGCCACAGTCAAGAGAGGCGGGCACAAGACAAGCGATGAATGAACTGAGGGCGCCATAGCTTGCAGGCGGGCAGCCAAACGATGAGGAACGGAAGGAAGCGCCACAGCCAAGAGGCGGGCAGCCAAGCGATGAGAAGCAAGAAGACTGCGCCACAGCCCGAAGGCGGGCAGCGAGATGATGGAGGAAACATGAATCTTAGTAGATTAACTAGAGCAATACAGTAGCACGGGTACATATAGGATCCTACTCATATCTAACAAAGAAGGTTGCTACTAAGGTGGATAGTAGCTGAGGTGCAGCCGCAGACGAGCTGCTGCTGCTGCTGCTGCTGAGCAGGGGCGAGACACTGGTCTGTGCGCGGTGCCTGGTTCGTTGGGGAGTTCCCGCTCTGGTGTGACGGAGCCTGCGTTCCTGCTCGTTGTCGCGTTGTGGCTACCAAGCCGCTCAGTCCTTGGCGCCTCTGCCAGTCCGTTGGCATCCCTGCCGTCATTTTTGTCGGTCGCTGGTTTGCTCCGGTGATTACGGGGCACCGATACCCGTTTGGCCTTTTCCGACCATTGCTTCCGAAAGTGGTTCGGCACCTTTCAGTGTGTCGGCTTTTGGAGGTGCACCGGACTGCTGAATAGTGTTTCTTTCCTGGCTTCAGGGCTTGGGATCCCACTGCAGTGGTAGTGCCGGCGGACCCGGGTGCCTGTTTGTCTTGTGGGTATTGGTGTTTTTCTCTGACACCCCCTTCAATACCACAAGACACAAGCTGCTTGCCAATGCCTCAGTGGATTTGTTGCTGTCGGTGTACCGAGGGAGAGACTTATCAGTTTTGGCTGATGTTGTTGATCGAGGATAGTTCTCTGGAACTGGGTAGCATCTATTGGAGAGAAGTACTCTTATGACCGGAGAACAACAGAGTTGGAGGCCACGTGGCTTGGTGGGGAGCAGGGACTGGTGATGCTTTTGCAGTGTCAGGGTTGCTGTCGAACTTGTGTCATGGCGTAGATGGGAAGGAAGAAGAAGGTAGTCAAAACGTGCTGAAGAGAGTGGGCTAATAGAGTTGGTGAGCAGAAAAGGGTCATGGCGGGTTGCTTTAACTGTTGCGTACTGCTGGTTTTGTTGGGAGGCGATGCTGAGGAGGTCAGGAACTGCTGGTGGTGCTGGTGAAGACTGAGCTGCAGCTGGTGTGTTCGGTGATGGTGTGCACTCTAGATGATGTGGTGAGCTCAAAAGGCTTGGTGTGACCATGGCAGTCAGGAGGGAAGGTTGAGGTTTTCTAGTTTCAGTCTGCTGGTGGCAGACTTCTGTGGAGTGCTGTGCGTTGATCTTTGCAGAGCTTGGAGTGTGCAGATCCAGGGTGACACCGTAGAAAGTTTGCATGAAGGAGGTGAGTTTGTCATGAGTGAAAAGAGGTGATGATACAGTAAGTGACTGGAGAGGCTCGTCTTGGGCTTGGTTGTGGTCGTGACGATCTGCTGGTTGTAAGTCTGTGGGGCAAGTGGACACGGAATCCCATGTGGCGGTAAGGTTCGCTGATGGTTGCTGCTGAGGATGTGGGGAGGATGTCGGCTCAGCTTTTGTTCCCGCGCTGCGAGAGTGGCTGTGGAAGAAGAACAGGATCTTCCTGCGTTGTCTCCGCGAACGGCTCTTCAGTTTGCTCCGAGAGTGTAGTTGCTGGATATTAAACGAAGATGAAGAAGGACAAGGAGGTGGAGCTGCTGGCTGGTTGGATGATGATGGTAACGAACTGAGGAGAAAGGTTGGCGCCTTTTTCTATCGTGGTTGGATCATTGCTTGAGGTCAGCAAATATGAGTGGGTGCAGTTGCTGAGTGTTTCTTCTGCGTCAGGGGTGTCTGGAGAGAGGCTGAAGTTCTTTGAGAAGATGTTGCCTGACAGAGGCAGTCTGGGTGGCGGTTCAGTGTGGATGGGCCGTGTCGAGGCGCATTGCGTCAAGGCGGAGCTTTGGAGTGGCCAGGAGAATTCTGTAGAGCTCTGTGACTGGGTGAAGCAGATGAGCGGTTATTCCTGGTGGTGGATCATCTTGGTGGAGGTACAAGAAGAAGCCCAGCAATGAAAAGGATGCAGAGGATTCCAGAGCAGGCGAGGTCGAGGGTGAGGTTGTAGTTTAGTCGAGGGATAATCCCAATGAAGGCCGTTCTCCCAAATAGAAGACAGCCAAGATCCTCTTGCTTGTCTGGTTGCAGATGGCAGATGTTGATTAGTGGCAGGGATGTCATTGCTGATGAGTGAGATATCGTTGCTGCTGCTGGTTTGGATAATGCTTGACGGCTGCTTCTGCTGAGGAGTGTTGCTGCTGTTGTGATGGTGCTGTTGTGGTGATGCCTCATGGGACTCCAGCTGTCCGGCAAAGCCAGAAGGAGGATCATGGCTTGCAGCTGAGGGTCGACCTTCCACCCGGTGGCTAAGCACTCGGCAATAAGGGACTCGATATGCTACAGGATCTCCATGATGTCGTCACCTTCATTAGCTCGGAGGGTGACGAGCCTCTTAAAGACGAAGAGCTGGTTAGCAAGGTTGGTAGATGAGTAGATGGTGCATAGCTTCTTCCACGCCTCCGCGGCCTCCGGGCATCCTTGAATGAGGGAGCGCTGCGTCGGAGCAAGCGCATGCACCAACAAGGCAAGCGCCTTCTTGTTACGCTTATTGTACGTGTCCACTTCCTCCGGCGTCGCGGTATCCAAAGGCGCAGTTTCTTCACCCTTGACCTGCTCAAGCAGGCCCTTGTCATCAAGGAAGACCTCAAACTCCCACCTCCACAGGTGGAAGCCAAGCCTGTTAGACTTAGAGACGCCGATGCTGTCTTGCTCGGTCGGTGCCATGGCACGCGGCGGTAGCGTGCACGTTGTAGAGCTAGGATCCTTCTTGCCACGTGGACCCATAACCCTTTGTTGGCACTAGTGGATGTGGAGGCACCCTCAAGGATGCCTAGCTCTTGCTGATGGACGCTACCAATGTTTGGGGCAGCCAATGGACACCAATGGTGAAGAGTGTGGAGCACGAGGATCACGGATGTGAGTGGGCAGAACACGTCGCATTCAGTAGAACTGAATCAAAGCACCTTTTTGTTAGTTAGCACAGTAAGATTACATCAGATCCTTATAGCCTGTGATCTAAGCTTTCCAGCGCATCCAAGCACGCCCAAATCGGAGTAGTAGAGCCCCTGCTACGGCCATCAAAGTAACCCTTGGTGGAGCCGTCCACCTTGCCTTGCACGCTAGGCAACGGGAGGCGCTTCAACAATGACCCGTCAAAGCGGCCTTCCTTGCCCAGAAGTCAAGGAGAAGTTCACCCTGGTCAAGGAGAGCCCTCTGGTTGCTTCTTTTATGGCCCAGGTGCATTTGGAGCTCGCTGGAGTTGAACTCGGATCACCGGCGGTGGATTATCCCGCCACCCATGGCGGGTACCAGATTCCACCCGCCCAACACCCGAACTTCGGGCCAGGCTAACTTTCTGAATACTCACTTAAATTGAGCGATTGAAAGCTCGATCTTGCACNATAACACGGGTCAGCCACGGTCAGCGTGTCCAATCACAGTGCAGTTATAATGGGCATGACCTTGCAGGTATAAACAAGGTAGAATAATGGTGGATGGGCGTGGCTATTGTGTGCAATGCCCTGAAAAAGTTGGCATGTGCCACTGACCATGTCCACAAATGTATCCAAGTGACTTTACTTCTATTCATCATAACACGAGTCAGCCACGGTCAGATACTCCTATCTGCGTGCAGATGTATTAGGCATGATCTCACAGGTACAAACAAGGTAAAACATTGGTGGCTTGGTGTGGCTATTGTGCGCAATGCCTTGACAAAGTTGGCATGTGCCACTGACCATGACCACAAAGCTTACCAAGTGACTTTAACTTCTACGAATCGTAACACGAGTCAGCCACGATCAGAGTGCCCAATCACAGTGTACATCTAACATGCATGACCTTGCAGGTAAAGAAAAGGTAAAAAACCGGTGGCTTGGCACGGCTATTGTGCGCAATGCCTTGACAAAAATGGCATGTGCCACTGACCATGACCACAAAGTTTACCAAGTGACTTTAACTTATACGGATTGTAACACGAGTCAGCCATGGTCAGAGTGCCCACTCATAGTGCACATATGATATGCATGACCTTGCTGGTATAAACAAGTTAAACAACTGGTGGCTTGGCCCAGCTATTGTGCCCAATGCCTTGACAAAGTTGGCATGTGCCACTGACCATGACCACAAAGTTTACCAAGTACCTTAAACGGCTATGAGTCATAACACGAGTCAGCCACGGTCAGAGTGTCCAATCACAGTGCAGATATATTGGGGATGACCTTACAGGTATAAACAAGGTAAATTACTGGTGGCTCGGTGTGGCTATTGTGTGCAATGCCCTGAAAACGTTGGCCTGTGCCATTGACCGTGACCACAATGTATCCAAGCGATTTTTACTTCTATTGATCATAACACGAGTCTGTCTGAAGAATGCAGACACGAAAAAAGCAGCAGCTGAAGCAAGCATAAGCGTTAGAACACGCAAGTATGCGTCAGCGGAGTGACGTAGGCGAGGGCGGTCCGAGGAGTTAGTCGCGGAAGCTGATAGAAGCTGAGAGGCGAGATAGATGATGTAGACGGTTGATGTGCGAAAGAGTGCTGGCGACATGAGTGATCGTTGGCGGAGTGTGAGAGCTGAGCGAAGGAGCGAGAGTGACATAGCAAAGCGTTGATAGGGGCTGGCGAAGACAAAGAATGCGAGGAGCGAGCAGAGCAAAGACATGGTGGTGAAGCCGCGGAACCAAAGGGGAACAGGATGAGTAGAGCTGTTCTGGTTAACTCGAGGGAATGAACGTCCTCGGTACAAAAAGGGCGGAACAGGACAAAGAAGCAACGGCTTCTTTTTGCTAGCCAGACGTGGATTACAGGTGTCAGTTTATTAGGGGATGACTTGGACTGTTGGGTCTAACGGTTAGGTTGACCGAGAGACCGTTGCCAAGGTGATTCAGGCGAGGACCTGAACCCTTATTGAGAGCTCAGTATTTTCTTGAGGAGTGACCTCAGTCAGAGTCCTTGTATTTTCTGACACCCCCCTTGAATAAGACAGAGGTCACGTGACTCTCTGTCGATGGGAGTATCGTTTTCTGTCGGTTGACGACATGGTCACTCCGCAGGAGGAAAGAAGGTGGTGCCACATTTCTCCAAGGTCTCCTGGATGGGAGTTCACCAGAGCGTGTAGGCGGGCAGGAACTATCTCCTTGAATCGAGTTTTGACTTGCCTGTCGGCTGATGCATAGAGAGCATTTGACTCCTCCGCTGGCAATGGGTCGAGGTTGAGGCGGTCTCCAAGCAAACGGTCTGTTAGGCCAAAGCCATATAAAAGGGAAGGAAATAGCCACTGAAGAACCTGATCCATCTAGTCTCGTGCGGAAACTGGAAGCGGTCGTCCATCACTTTCTCCAGCTTGTGTGGTGAGCATTAGAACCTGGACTGGGGCAGGGATAATGTAGGTTGCATTGTAGCATGTCCTGTCAATCCAGTTTCTCCATGAGGCTTGATGAAGAATTTGCTCCCAAATGAGAGGTCCGGTACGAGGCTCCAGCAAATGGTGATGGTATGATGGATGAAGACAAGGACGGAGTAGATCACAGATAGTGCGAAGAGATCTCTCATATAGCTGTGACTATCCGCGACCTGTGTGCTGGTGCTCATAGTGGCCAAGGAGCATGCAATCACCACGATGGGGATACAGTGTCCACCATTGTGCGTGCCTGATGACAGCAAATTCCCATGCTGTAGCGTATTCTCCGTTGGCAGCAAGGACAGGAACTGCAAGAGCATGCTGGGACATGACTTGCAGTTGAAAGGACGACGCGATAGATGAGGAGAGTGTATGAGAGACTAGGATTTGAGAGGCAGGTGTGATGTTGTAGAGGTTGCTGGTAGAGGGAGGCCGATGATGAAGAAGGGCGGCAAGATGATCGAGTGGGTGTTGAGGTAAGGGCGACTGTGTTGTAGAGGACGCGGGTTGTTGTGAGTTGGCGGTTTGATTGGAAGAATTCGTGTGGCGAGCAAGTGATGAAGAGGCTGATGACTACAAATGATTCTGAAGTCGAGAAGTGAGTGCAGGAGTGAAACCGCGTGCACGACAGATGTTTTCGGTGTGGACGCAGGTTGTCGCGGAATAGGCAATGTGACCGGGCGGATCCTTGTGCCGAGCGAAGAGGAGGCAGATAATGGCAGAGGAACAATGGATGATGGAGTGGGCGCAGGGGCAGGACCTGGTGCGTGATTTAAGTAAGGGAGTAGGATGCGGCAAGGAGAAGGCAGATGCCGACGCGCCGCGAGAAATCTCCTGCCGGCGTGGGTGCAGACTGCTACGGAAGCGGGCAGCTAGCTCATGCAGATCTTTATGCCGATCACAGATGTTGATGATTGCTGATGATGAAAGTGAAGGCTGATAATGATGGCTGAGTGAGCGCAGGGGCGATTCGCGTGCGCTTGAAGGAGGTTTCGGTGTGGGTGCAGGTCGTCGCAAAAAAAGACGATGCGACCGGGTGGATCCTTGTGCCGAGCTTGAAGCGATTGCGGAAGCGGAGGAAGCGATTGATTGATGAGTGGGTGCAGGGGCGGAACCACGTGCATAGAAGGAAGTTTTGGCGTGGGCGCAGGTCGTCGCAGAAAAAGGCGATGCGATCGGGCGGATCCTTGTGCCGAGCTGGAAGCGATGCGGAAGCTAAGAAATCAATTGATTGATGAGTGCGTGCAGGGATGAAACCACGTGCGCGAATGGATGCTGTTGATGACGATGATGGATGCGAAGGCAGCGCAGAGAATGCTAATGACGGAGAGATGAAGACGAGGCAGGAGACGGACGTCAGATGAAGCTGAGAAGGCTGGAGCGAGGAGGAGTGATGGAGGCAAATGAAGATGAAGACCGAAGGCTGATGATGATGAAGGAGAAGAGGGATAGGGAGCGATGCGAGCGGAGGGAGGCGTGGTGAGAGGCGACGCAGCAGAGAGATCACAACCACTTTTTCTTGCGTTCAAGAGAGTGACGCCTTGTTCCCCAGTTGGCTCGGAAATGGGAGCAAGAAGAGTGGTGGTGTCCGATATCCTGTTCGCTAGAGGAGGTTGGTTGCAGCAGAGGGAGTCACGGAGCGGGGAGGTCCACTGGACCGCTGATGTCAGGAGAGTGACGACTTGTTCCCTAGTTGGCTTGGAAGTGGGAGCAGGAAGACTGGTGGTGTCCGATATCCTGACGGCGGCAGTTTTGCCTGTAGCTGTTGACAAGACGAGGCCGCGATGCGAGAGGGTGGCTCAAGATGATGGACGAGGGCGGGCTGAGGATTACGGCGAGGAAGGAGCAGATGAAGCTGATGAGGCGGGATGAAGGAGGAGGAAATGCAGGCAAAGGCAGATGAGGGGCAGCGGGTAGCAGATGGCAGACGGCCGCTCGAGAGTTGCTTGCGCCTGATGTGGGCGACAGGTCACCGGTTGTTGGCCACGGGCGCGGAGATGGGCGCAGGGCTTCCTTGGGATGACAAGGCGTTTCTTCAGCGCGGAGAACTTGTCAGGCAGAGCTGCTGATGTCAGCTGCTAGCAAAGCGACGCGGCGTGGGACGATGATAGCGGCGGCAGAGGATTGCAGGAGAAAGCGATGGCGGAAAGATGGCGACAGAGTGATGACGTAGTTACGGGGCACCAGGTGATGTTGCCTGGTGCTCTGATACCATGTCAGAAGAATGGAGACACGAGAAAAGCAGTGGCAAAAGTAGGCAGAAGCGTCAGAACACGCAAGTATATGTCAGTGGAGTGACGTAGGCGAGGACGGTCCGAGGAGTTAGTCACGGAAGCTGATAGAAGCTGAGAGGCGAGATAGCTGAGGTAGACGGTTGATGTGAGAAAGAGTGCTGGCGAGATGAGTGATGGTTGGCGAAGTATGAGAGCTAAGCGAAGGAGCGAGCATGACGGAGTGAAGCGTTGAGAGGGGCTGGCAATGACAAAGAATGCGAGGAGCCAGCAGAGCAAAGACACGGCGGCGAAGCCGCGGAACCAAATGGGAACTGGATGAGCAGAGCTGTTCTGGTTAACTCGAGGGAATGAACGTCCTCGGTATAAAAAGGACAGAACAGGACAAAGTAGAAACGGGTTCTTTCCGCTAGCCGGACGCGGATGACAGGTGTCATTTCATTAGGGGATGACTTGGACTGTCGTATCTAACGGTTAGGTCGACCGAGAGACCGTTGCCAAGGTGATTCAGGTGAGGACCTGAACCCTTATTGAGAGCTCAGTATTTTCTTGAGGAGTGACCTCTGTCAGAGTCCTTGTATTTTCTGACGTGGCTATTGTGTGCAATGCCCTGACAACGTTAGCATGTGCCACTGACCATGACCACAAATGTATCCAAGTGACTTTTACTTCTATTGATCACAACACGAGTCAGCCACGGTCAGAGTATCCAATCACAATGCAGATGTACTAGGCATGATCTTGCAGGTGCAAACAAGGTATAATACTGGTGGCTCGGTGTGGCCATTGTGTGCAATGCCTTGACAAAGTTGGCACGTGCCACTGACCATGACGACAAAGTTTACCAAGTGACTTTGACTTCATCGAATCATAACACGAGTCAGCCACGGTCAAAGTGCCCAATCAAAACGCACATCTAGTATGCATAACCTTGTAGGTAAAAACAAGGTAAAAAACTCGTGGCTTGGCACGGCTATTGTGCGTAATGCCTTGAGAAAGTTGGCATGTGCCACTGACCATGACCACAAAGTTTACCAAGTACATTAAACGGCTATGAATCATAACACAATTCAGCCACAGTCAGAGTGTCCAATCACAGTGCAGATATACTAGGCATGACCTTGCATGTATAAACAAGATAGAATACTGGTGGCTCGGTGTGGCTATTGTGCGCATCTCCTTGACAACGTTGGCATGTGCCAGTGACCATGACCACAAATGTATCCAAGTGACCTTTACTTCTATTGATCATAACACGAGTCACCCACGGTCACAGTGTCCAATCATGATACAGATGTACTAGGCATGATGTTGCAGGTAAAACCAAGGTAGAATACTGGTGGCTCGATGTGGCTATTTTACGCTATGCCTTGACAAAGTAGACATGTGCCACTGACCATGACCACAAATGTATGTAAGTGACTTTAACTTCTATTGATCATAACACGAGTCAGCCACGGTCAGAGTGTCCAATCACCATGCACATCTAATATGCATGACCTTGCAGGTATAAACAAGGTAAAAAACTGGTGACTTGGCACGGCTATTGTGCGCAATGCCTTGACAAAGTTGGCATGTGCCACTGACCATGACCACAAAGTTTACCAGATACCTATATACGGCTATGAATCATAACACGAGTCAGCCACGGGCAGAGTGTCCTATCACAGTGCAGATATACTTGACATGACCTTGCAGGTAAAAAACACGGTAGAATGCTGGTGGCTCGGTGTGGCTATTGTGCGCAATGCCTTGACAAAGTAGGCATGTGCCACGGACCATGACCACAAATGTATCCGAGTGACTTTTACTTCTATTGAGCATAACATGAGTCAGCCACGGTCAGAGTGTCCAATTACAGTGCAGATGTACTAGGCATGATCCTGCAGGTGCAAACAAGGTAGAATACTGGTGGCTCGGTGTGGCTATTGTGCGTAATGCCTTGACAAAGTTGGCATGTGCCACTGACCATGACATCAATCCAAATGAATTTGACTTCTATGAATCATAACACGAGTCAGCCACGGTCAGAGTGCCCAATCAAAACGCACATCTAATTTTGCATGACCTTACAGGTATAAACAAGGTAAAAACCCGGTGGCTTGGCATGGCTATTGTGCGCAATGCCTTGACAAAGTTGGCATGTGCCACTGACCATGACCACAAAGATTACCAAGTACATTAAACGGCTATGAATCATAACACAAGTCAGCCACAGTCAGAGTGTCCAATCATATTGCAGATATAATGGGCATGACCTTGGAGGTATAAACAAGGTAGAATCATGGTGGATGGGTATGGCTATTGTGTGCAATGCCTTGACAAAGTTCGCATGTGCCACTGACCATGACCACAAATGTATCCAAGTGACGTTTACGTCTATTCATCATAACACGAGTTAGCCACGGTCAGAGTGTCCAATCACAGTACAGATGTATTAAGCATGATATTGCAGGTACAAACAAGGTAAAACACCAGTGGCTTGGTGTGGCTATTTTGGCAATGCCTTGACAAAGTTGGCATGTGCCACTGACCATGACCACATAGTTTACCAAGTTACTTTAACTTATACGAATCAGAACACGAGTCAGCCACGGTCAGAGTGCCCAAGCACAGTGCACATGTAACATGCATGACCTTGCAGGTATAAACAAGGTAAAAAACCGGTGGCTTGGCACGGCTATTGTGCGTAATGCATTGACAAAATTGGCATGTGCCACTGACCATGACCACAAAGTTTACCAGGTGACTTTAACTTCTACAAATCGTAACACGAGTCAGCCACGGTCAGAGTGCCCAATCACAAGGCACATCTTATATGCATTACCTTGCAGGTATAAACAAGCTACAAAACTGGTGGCTTGGCCCGGCTATTGTGCGCAATGCCTTGACAAAGTTGGCATGTGCCACTGACCATGACCACAACGTTTACCAAGTACCTTAAACGGATATGAATCATAACACGAGTCAGCCACGGTCAGAGTGTCCAATCACAGTGTAGATATACTGGGCATTACCTTACATGTATAAACAAAGTAAAATACTGGTGGCTCGGTGTGGCTATTGTGCGCAATGCCTTGACAGAGTTGGCATGTGCCACTGACCATGACCACAAATGTGACCAAGTGACTGTTACTTCTATTGATCATAACATGAGTCAGCCACAGTCACAGTGTCCAATCACAGTGCAGATGTACTAGGCATGCTCTTGCAGGTACAAACAAGGTAGAATACTGGTGGCTTGGTGTGGCTATTGTGCGCAATGCCTGTACAAAGTTGGCATGTGCCACTGACCATGACGACAAAGTTTACCAAGTGACTTTGACTTCTACGAATCATAACACGAGTCAGCCACGGTCAGAGTGCCCAATCAAAACGCACATCTAATATGCATGACCTTGCAGGTACACAAAAGGTAACAAACCGGTGGCTTGGCACGGCTATTGTGCGCAATGCCTTGACAAAGTAGGCATGTGCCACTGACCATGACCACAAAGTTTACCAAGTACATTTAACGGCTATGAATCATAACACAAGTCAGCCACAGTTAGAGTGTCCAGTCACAGTGCAGATATACTGGGCATGACCTTACAGACATAAGGTAGAATACTGGTGGCTCGGTGTGGCTATTTTGCGCTATGCCTTGACAAAGTTGGCATGTGCCACTGACCATGACCACAACGTTTACTAAGTACCTTAAATGGCTATGAATCACAATACGAGTCAGCCACGGGCAGAGTGTCCAATCACAGGGCAGATATACTGGGCATGACCTTGCAGGTATAAAACAGGGTAGAATACTGGTGGCTCGGTGTGGCTATTGTACGCAATGCCTTGAAAAAGTTGGCAGGTGCCACTGACCATGACGACAAATGTATCCAAGTGACTTTTACATATATTGATCATAACATGAGTCAGCCACGGTCAGAGTGTCCAATCCCAGTGCAGATGTACTGGGCATGATCTTACAGGTTCAAACAAGGTAGAATACTGGCGGCTCGGAATGGCTATTGTGCGCAGTGCCTTGACAATGTTGGCATGTGCCACTGACTATGACCACAAAGTTTACCAAGTGATTTTAACTTCTACGAATCGTAACACGAGTCAACCACGGGCAGTGTGCCCAATAACAGTCCACATTTAATATACATGACCTGGCAGGTATAAACAAGGTAAAAAACCGGTGGCTTGGCCCGGCTATTGTGCGCAATGCCTTGACAAAGTTGGCATGTGCCACTGACCATGACCACAAATGTATCCTATTGTCTTTTACATCTAATAATCATAGTACGAGTCAACCACGGTCAGAGTGTCCAATCACAATGCAGATGTACTAGGAATGATCTTGCAGGTTCAAACAAAATAGAATACTGGTGGCTCGGAATGGCTATTGTGCGCAGTGCCTTGACAATGTTGGCATGTGCCACTGACCATGACCACAATGNAGAGTTGGCATGTGCCACTGACCATGACCACACTGTTTACCAAGTGCCTTAAACGGCTATGAATCATAACACGCGTCACCCACGGTCAAAGTGTCCAATTACAGTGCAGATGTATTAGGCATGATCTTGCAGGTGCAAACAAGGTAGAATACGGGTGGCTCGGTGTGGCTATTGTGCGCAATGCCTTGACAAAGTTGGCATGTGCCACTGACCATGACCACAAATGTATCCAATTGTCTTTTACATCTAATAATCATAATACGAGTCAACCACGGTCAGAGTGTCCAATCACAATGCAGATGTACTAGGAATGATCTTGCAGGTTCAAACAAAATAGAATACTGGTGGCTCGGAATGGCTATTGTGCGCAATGCGTTGACAATGTTGGCATGTGCCACTGACCATGACCACAAATGTATCCAATTGTCTTTTACATCTAATAATCATAATACAAGTCAACCACGGTCAGAGTGTCCAATCACAATGCAGATGTACTAGGAATGATCTTGCAGGTTCAAACAAAATAGAAAACTGGTGGCTCGGAATGGCTATTGTGCGCAATGCGTTGACAATGTTGGCATGTGCCACTGACCATGACCACAAAGTTTACCAAGTGACTTTAACTTATATGAATCGTAACACGAGTCAACCACGGTCAGAGTGCCAGATCACAGTGCACATCTAATATGCATGACCTTGCAGGTATAAAAAAGGAAAAAACGTGGTGGCTTGGCACGCCTACTGTGCGCAATGCCTTGACCAAGTTGGCATGTGCCACTGACCATGACCACAAAGTATACCAAGTGACTTTATTCTCTACAAATCGTAACATGTGTCAGCTACTGTCAGAGTGCCCAATCACAGTTCAGATGTACTAGGCATGACCTTACAGGAATAAACAAGGTAAAAAACCGGTGGCTTGGCACGACTATTGTGCGCAATGCCTTGACAAAGCTGGCATGTGCCACTGACCATGACCACAAAGTCTACCAAATACCTTAAACGGCTATGACTCATAACACGAGCCAGCCACGGTCAGATTCTCTAATCACAGTGCAGATGTACTAGGCATGATCTTACAGGTACAAACAGGGTAGACTACCGGTGGCTTGGTGTGGCTATTGTGCGTAATGCCTTGACAAAGTTGGCATGTGCCACTGACCATGACCACAAATGTATCCAAGTGACTTTTACTTCTATTGATCATAACACGAGTCAGCCACGGTCAGAGTGACCAATCACAGTGCAGATGTACTAGGCATGATCTTGCAGGTACAAACAAGGTAGAATACTGGTGTCTCGGTGTGGCTATTTTGTGCAATGACTTGACAAACTTGGCATGTGCCACTGACCATGACCACAAAGTTTACCAAGTGACTTTAACTTCTACGAATGGTAACACGAGTCAGCCACATTCAGAGTGACCAAGCATAGTGCACATCTAATATGCATGACCTTGCAGGTATAAATAAGGTAGAAAACTGGTGGCTTGGCACGGCTATTGTGGGCAATTTCTTGACAAAGTTGGCATGTGCCACTGACCATGACCACACTGTTTACCAAGTACCTTAAACGGCTACGTATCATAACACGCGTCACCCACGGTCAGAGTATCCAATCACTGTGCAGATGTACTAGGCATGATCTTAAAGGTACAAACAAGGTAGAATACTGGTGGCTCGGTGTGGCTATTATGCAGAATGCCTTGACAAAGTTGGCATGTGCAACTGACCATGACCACAAAGTATACCAAATGACTTCATTTTCTACAAATCGTAACACGTGTCAGCTACAGTCTGAGTGCCCAATCACAGTTCCGATGTACTAGGCATGACCTTACAGGAATGAACAAGGTAAAAAAACCGGTGGCTTGGTGCGACTATTGTGCGCAATGCCTGGACAAAGTTGGCATGTGCCACTGACCATGACCATTACGTCTACCAAGTACCTTAAACGGCTATGACTCCTAACACGAGTCAGCCACGGTCAGAGTGTCCAATCACAGTGCACATGTACTGGGCATGATCTTACAGGTACATACAAGGTAGAATACTGGTGGCTCGGTGTGGCTATTGTGCGCAATGCCTTGACAAAGTTGGCATGTGCCACTGACCATGACCACAAATGTATCCAAGTGACTTTTACTTTTATTGATCATAACACGAGTCAGCCACGGTCAGAGTGACCAATCACAGTGCAGATGTACTAGGCATGATCTTGTAGGTACAAACAAGGTAGAATACTGTTGTCTCCGTGTCGCTATTTTGTGCAATTATTTGACAACGTTGGCATGTGCCACTGACCATGAGCTCAAAGTTTACCAAGTGACCTTAACCTCTACGCATCGTAACACAAGTCAACCATGGTCAAAGTGCCCAACCACAGTGCACACCTAATATGCATGACCTTACAGGTATACACAATGTAAAAAACCGGTGGCTTGGCACGGCTATTGTGCGCAATGTCTTGACAAAGTTGGCATGTGCCACTGACCATGACCACAAAGTTTGCCAAGTGACTTTAACTTCTACGAATTGTAACACGAGTCAGCCACATTCAGAGTGCCCAATCATAGTGCACATCTAATATGCATGACCTTGCAGGTATAAAGAAGGTCAAAAACTGGTGGCTTGGAACGGCTGTTGTGGGTAATGTCTCGACAAAGCTGGCATGTGCCACTGACTATGACCACGCTGTTTACCAAGTACCTTTAACGGCTACGAATCATAACACGCGTCACCCACGGTCAGAGTGTCCAATCACTGTGCAGATGTACTAGGCATGATATTGAAGGTGCAAACAAGGAAGAATACTGGTGGCTCAGTGTGGCTATTATGCAGAATGCCTTGAAAAAGTTGGCATGTGCCACTGACCATGATCACAAAGGTTACCAAGAGACTTTAACTTCTACGAATCGTAACACGAGTCTGCCACAATCAGAGTGCCCAAACATAGTACACATCTAATATGCATGACCTTGCAGGTATAAAAAATGCAAAAAACCGGTGGCTCAGCACGGCTATTGTGCGCAATGCCTTGGCAAAGTTGGCATGTGCCACTGTCCATTACCACACTGTTTACCAAGTACCTTAAACGGTACGAATCATAACACGCGTCACCCATGGTCTGAGTGTCCGATCACAGTGCAGATGTACTGGGCATGATCTTGAAGGTGCAAACAGGGTAGAATACAGGTGGCTCGGTGTGGTTATTGTGCGCAATACCATGACAAAGTTGGCATGTGCCAATGACCATGACGACAAGTGTATCCAAGTGACCTTTACTTCTATTGATCATAACACGAGTCAGCCACGGTCAGAGTGTCCAATCATAGTGCAGATGTATTAGGCATGATGTTGCAGGGAAAAACAAGGCAGAATACTGGTGTCTCGGTTTGGCTATTGTGCGCAATTACTTGACAAAGTTGGCATGTGCCACTGACAATGACCACAAAGTTTACCAAATGACTTTAACTTCTACGAATCGTAACTCGAGTCAGCCACGGTCAGAGTGCCCAATCACAGTGCACGTCTAATATGCATGACCTTACAGGTATACACAAGGTAAAAACCGGTAGCTTGGTACGGCTATTGTGCGCAATGCATTGACAAAGTTGGCATGTACCACTGACCATGACCACACTGTTTACCAAGTACCTTAAACGGCCATGAATCATAACACACGTCACCCACGGTCAGAGTTTCCAATCACAGTGCAGATGTACTAGGCATGATCTTGAAGGTACAAAAACGGTGGAATACTGGTGGCTCGGTGTGGCTTTTGTGCGCAATGCCTTGACAAAGTTGGCATGTGCCACTGACCATGATCACAAAGTTTACCAAGTGACTTTAACTTCTACGAATCGTAACACGAGTCAGCCACAGTCAGAGTGCCCAATCATAGTATACATGTAACATGCATGACCTTGCTGGTATAAACAAGGTAAAAAAATGGTGGCTTGGCATGACTATTGTGCGCAATGCCTTGACAAAGTTGGCATGTGCCACTGACCATGACCACAAAGTTTACCATGTGACTCTAACTTCCACAAATCGTAACACAAGTCAGCCACTGTCAGAGTGCCCAATCACAGTGCACATCTAATATGCATGAGCTTACAGGTATACACAAGGAAAAAAACCGGTGGCTTGGCACGGCTATTGTGCACAATGCCTTGACAAAGTTGGCATGTGCCACTGACCATGACCACAAAGTTTACCAAGTGACTTTAACTTCTACGAATCGTAACACGAGTCAGCCACAGTCGGAGTGCCCAATCACAGTACAGGTCTAACATGCATGACCTTGCTGGTATAAACAAGGTAAAAAACTGGTGGCTTGGCACGGCTATTGTGCGCAATGCCTTGACAAAGTTGGCATGTGCCACTGACCATGACCACAAAGTTTACCAAGTAGATTGAACGGCTATGAATTATAACACGAGTCAGCCACGGTCAGAGTGTCCAATCACAGTGCAGATATACTGGGCATGACCTCACAGGTATAAACCAGGTAGAATACTGGTGGCTCGGTGTGGCTATTGTGCGCAATGCCTTGACAAAGTTGGCATGTGCCACTGACCATGATCACAAAGTTTACCAAGTGACTTCAACTTCTACGAATCGTAACACGAGTCAGCCACAGTCGGAGTGCCCAATCACAGTACAGGTCTAACATGCATGACCTTGCTGGTATAAACAAGGTAAAAAACTGGTGGCTTGGCACGGCTATTGTGCGCAATGCCTTGACAAAGTTGGCATGTGCCACTGACCATGACCACAAAGTTTACCAAGTAGATTGAACGGCTATGAATTATAACACGAGTCAGCCACGGTCAGAGTGTCCAATCACAGTGCAGATATACTGGGCATGACCTCACAGGTATAAACCAGGTAGAATACTGGTGGCTCGGTGTGGCTATTGTGCGCAATGCCTTGGTAAAGTGGCATGTGCCACTGACCATGACCACAAAGTTTACCAAGTGACGTTTACGTCTATTGATCATAACACGAGTCAGCCACGGTCAGAGTTTCCAATCACAGTGCAGATGAATTAGGCATGATCTTGCAGGTGCAAACAAGGTAAAACATCTGTGTCTTGGTGTGGCTACTGTGCGCAATGCCTTGACAAAGTTGGCATGTGCCACTGACCATGACCACAAAGCTTACCAAGTGACTTTAACTTCTACGAATCGTAACACGAGTCAGCCATGGTCACAGTGCCCAATCACAGTGCACATCTATCATGCATGACCTTTCAGGTATAAACAAGGTAAAAAACCGGTGGTTTGGCACGGCTATTGTGCGCAATGCCTTGACAAAGTTGGCATGTGCCACTGACTATGACCACAAAGTCTACCAAGTGACTTTAATGTCTACGAATTGTAACACGAGTCAGCCACATTCAGAGTGTCCAATCACAGTGCACATCTAATATGCATGACCTTGCAGGTATAAAGAAGGGAAAAAACTGGTGGCTTGGCACGGCTATTGTGTGCAATGCCTTGACAAAGTTGGCATGTGCCACTGACCATGACCACAAAATTTACCAAGTGACTTTAACTTCTATGAATCGTAAGTCGAGTCAGCCACGGTCAGAGTACCCAATCATAGTACACATCTAATATGCATGACCTTGCTGGTATAAACAAGGTAAAACACCGGTGGCTTGGCATGGCTATTGTGCGCAATGCCTTGACAAAGTTGGCATGTGCCACTGACCATGACCACAAGTTTTACCAAGTACATTAAACGGCTATGAATTATAACACGAGTCAGCCACTTTTAGAGTGTCCAATCACAGTACATATATACTGGGCATGACCATATAGGTATGAACAAGGTAGGATACTGGAGGCTCAGTGTGGCTATTGTGCGCAATGCCTTGACAAATTGGCATGTGCCACTGACCATGACCACAACGTTTACCAAGTAGCTTTAACTTCTATAAATCGTAACACAAGCCAGCCACGGTCAGAGTGCCCAATCACAGTGCAAATCTAATATGCATGACCTTGCAGGTATACACAAGGTAAAAAACCGGTGGCTTTGGACGGCTATTGTGCGCAATACCTTGACAAAGTTGGCATGTGCCACTGACCATGACCACAAAGTTTACCAAGTGAGTTTAACTTCTACGAATCGTAACACGAGTCAGCCACATTCAGAGTGCCCAATCACAGAGAACATCTAATATGCATTATCTTGCAGGTATAAAGAAGGTAAAAAGCCGGTGGCTTGGCACCTCTATTGTGCGCAATGCCTTTACAAAGTTGGCATGTGCCACTGACCATGACCACACTGTTTACCAAGTACCTTAAACGGCTATGAATCATAACACGCGTCACCCACGGTCAGAGTGTCCAATCAAAGTACAGATATACTAGGCATTATTTTGAAGGTGCATACAAGGTAGAAAACCAGTGGCTTGGTGTGGCTATTATGCGCAATGCTATGACAAAATTGGCATGTGCCACTAACCATGATCACAAAGTTTACCAAGTGACTTTAACTTCTACGAATCGCAACACGAGTCAGCCACGGTCAGAGTGCCCAATCATAGTACAAATCTAATATGCATGACCTTGCAAGTATACACAAGGTAAAAACCTGGTGGCTTGGCATGGCTATTGTGCGCAATGCCTTGAAAAAATTGGCCTGTGCCACTGACCATGACCACAAAGTTCACCAAGTACCTTAAACGGCTAGGAATCATATCACGTGTCAGCCACGGTCAGAGTGTCTAATCTCAGTACAGATATACTGGGCATGACCTTACAGGTATAATCAAGGTAAAGTACTGGTGGCTCGGTGTGGCTATTGTGTGCAATGCCTTGACAAAGTTGGCATGTGCCACTGACCATGACCACAAGTGTATCCAAGTGACGTTTACTTTTATTGATCATAACATGAGTCAGCCACGGTCAGGGTGTCCAATCACAGTGCAGATATACTATGCATGATCTTGCAGGTGCAAACAATATAGAATAGTGGTGTCTCGGCGTGGCTATTGTGCGCAATGCCTTGACAAAGTTGGCATGTGCCACTGACCATGACCACAAAGTTTACCAAGTGACTTTAACTTCTACAAATTGTAACACGAGTCAGCCACGGTCAGAGTGCCCAATCACAGTGCACATCTAATATGCATGACCTCGCAGGTATAAACGAGTTTAAAAACCGGTGGCTTGGCACGGCTATTGTGCGCAATGCCTTGACAAAGTTGGCATGTGCCACTGACCATGACCACAAAGTTTACCAAGTGACTTTAACATCTACAAATCGTAACACAAGTCAGCCACAGTCAGAGTGCCCAATTACAGTTCACATCTAATATGCAGGATCTTGCAGGCATAAACAAGGTCAAAAACCGTTGGCTTGGCACAGCTATTGTGCGCAATGCATTGACCAAGTTCGCATGTGCCACTGACCATGACCACAAAGTTTACCAAGTAGCTTAAACGGCTATGAATCATAACACGAGTCAGCCACGGTCAGAGTGTCCAATCACAGTGCAGATGTACTTTTAGTTCTATTGATCATAACACGAGTCAGCCACGGTCAGTGTGTCCAATAACAGAGCATATATACTAGGCATGATCTTGCAGGTACAAAAAAGGTAGAGCAATAGTGGCTCAGTGTGGCTATTATGTGCAATGCCTTGACAACGTTGGCATGTACCACTGACCATGCCCACCAAAGTTGGCATGTGCCACTGACCATGACCACAGAGTTTACCAAGTGACTTTAACTTCTACAAATCGTAACACACGTCAGCCACATTCAGAGTACCCAAGCACAATGCACATCTAGTATGCATGACCTTGCTGTTATAAGCGAGGTAAAAAACTGGTAGCTTGGCACGGCTATTATGCACAATGCCTTGACAAAGTTGACATGTGCCACTGACCATGACCACAAAGTTTACCAAGTACATTAAACAGCTATGAATCATAACACGAGTCAGCCATGGTTCGAGTGTCCAATCACAGTGCAGATGTACTAAGCATGATCTTGCAGGTGCAAAAAAGGTATAATACTGGTGGTTCGGTGTCGGTATTGTGCGCAATGCCTTGACAAAGTTGGCATGTGCCACTGACCATGACCACAAAGTTTACCAAGT
>SZWC01000342.1:301996-317763 GCA_023375785.1 Penium margaritaceum | reverse complement strand
TATTGTGCGCAATGCCTTGACAAAGTTGGCATGTGCCACTGACCATGACCACAAAGTTTACCAATTACCTTGAACGGCTATGAATCATAAGAAGAGTCAGCCACGGTCAGAGTGTCCAATGACAGTGCAGATGTACTACGCATGATCTTGCATGTACAAACAAGGTAGAATACTGGTGGCTCGGTGTGGCTATTGTGCGTAATGCCCTGACAAAGTTGGCATGTTCCACTGACCACGACCACAAATGTATCCAAGTGACTTTTACTTCTATTGATCATAACATGAGTCAGCCACCTTCAGAGTGTCCAATCACAGTGCAGATGTACTAGGCATGATCTTGCAGGTACAAACAAGGTAGAATACTGGTGTCTCGGTGTGGCTATTGTGCGCAATGACCTGACAAAGTTGGCATGTGCCACTGACCATGACCACAAAGTTTACCAATTGACTTTAACTTCTACGAATCGTAACACGAGTCAGCCACGATCAGAGTGCCCAATCACAGTACACATCTAATATGAATGACCTTTCAGGCATAAAGAAGGTTAAAAAACTGGTGGCTTGGCACGGCTATTGTGCGCAATGCCTTGACAAAGTTGGCATTTGTCACTGACCATGACCACACTGTTTACCAAGTACCTTAAATGGCTACGAATCATAACACGCGTCACCCACGGTCATAGTGTCCAACCATAGTGCAGATGTACCAGGCATGATCTTAAAGGTGCAAACAATGTAATATACTGGTTGCTTGGTGTGGCTATTGTGCGCAATGCCTTAACAAATTAGCATGTGCCACTGACCATGACCACGAAGTTGACCAAGTGACTTTAACTTAACGAGTAGTAACACAAGTCAGCCACGGTCAGAGTTCCCAATCACAGTACACATCTAATATGCATGACCTTGCAGGTATACACAATGTAAAAAACCAGTGGCTTGGCACGGCTATTGTGCGCAATGCCTTGACAAAGCTGGCATGTGCCACTGACCATGACCACAATGTTTACCAAGTGACTTTAACTTCTACGAATTGTAACACGAGTCAGCCACATTCGGAGTGCCCAATCACAAGGCACATGTAATATGCATGACCTTGCATGTATAAAGAAGGTAAAAAACCGGTTACTTGGCACGGCTTTTGTGCGCAATGCCTTGACAAAGTTGGCATGTGCCACTGACCATGACCACAAAGTTTACCAAGTACATTAAACGGCTACGAATTATAACACGAGTCAGCCACGGTTAGAGTGTCCAATCACAGTGCAGAGATACTGGACATGACCTTACAGGTATAAACAAGGTAGAATACTGGTGGCTCCGTGTGGCTATTGTGGGCAATGCCTTGACAAAGTTGGCATGTGCCACTGACCATGACCACATCTGTATCCAAGTGACGTTTACGTGTATTGATCATAACACGAGTCAGCCACGGTCAGAGTGTGCAATCACAGTGCAGATGTACTAGGCATGATCTTGCAGATGCAAACAAGGTAAAACACCTGTGGCTTGGTGTGGCTACTGTGCGCAATGCCTTGACAAAGTTGGCATGTACCGCTTACCACGACCACAACGTTTACCAAGTGACTTTAACTTCTACAAATCGTAACACAAGTCAGCCGTGGTCAGAGTGCCCAATCACAGTGCACATCTAACATGCATAACCGTGCAGCTATAAACAAGGTAAAAAACCGGTGGCTTGGCACAGGTATTGTGCGCAATGCCTTGACAAAGTTGGCATGTGCCAATTTTCATGACCGCAATGTTTACCAAGTGACTTTAACTTCTACGAATCAAAACACGGGTCAGCCACATTGAAAGTGCCTAATCACATTGAACATCTTATATGCATTACCTTTCAGGTACAAACAAGGTAAAAGACCGGTGGCTTGGTAGGACTATTGTGCGCATTGCCTTGACAAAGTTGGCATGTGCCACTGACCATGATCACAAAGCTTACCAAGTACCTTAAACGGCTATGAATCATAACACGAGTCAGCCACGGTCAGAGTGTCTAATCTCAGTACAGATATACTGGGTATGACCTTACAGGTATAAACAAGGTAGACTACCGGTGGCTCGGTATGGCTATTGTGTGCAATGCCCTGACAAAGTTGGCATGTGCCACTGACCATGACCACAAGTGTATCCAAGTGACTTTTACTTTTATTGATCATAACATGAGTCAGCCACGGTTAGAGTGTCCAATCACAGTGCAGATGTACTAATCATGATCATACAGGTGCAAACACGATGGAATACTGGTGGCTTGGTGTGGCTGGTGTGCGCAATGCCTTGACAAAGTTGGCATGTGCCACTGACCATGACCACAAGGTTTACCAAGTAAATTTAACTTCTACCAATCGTAACACGAGTCAGCCACGGTCAGAGTGCCCAATCACAGTGCACATCTTATATGCATAACCTGGCAGGTATAAACTAGTTAAAAAACCAGTGGCTTGGCACGGCTATTGTGCGCAATGCCTTGACAAAGTTGGCATGTGCCACTGACAATGACCACAAAGTTTACCAAGTACCTTAAGCGGCTATGAATCATAAGATAAGTCAGGCACGGTCAGAGTGTTCAATCACATTGAAGATATACTGGGCATGATCTTGCACGTGTAAGCTATAATACAGGTGGCTCGGTGTGGCTATTGTACGCAATGGCTTGACAAAGTTGGCATGTGCCACTGACCATGAGCACAAAGTTTACACAGTGACTTTAACTTCTACGAATTGTAACACGAGTCAGCCAAAGTCAGAGGGCCCAATCACAGTTCAAATGTACTAGGCATGACCTTACAGGTATAAACAAGGTAAAAATCTGGTGGCTTGACACAGCTTTTGTGCGCAATGCCTTGACCAACTTGGCATGGGCCACTTACCATGACCACAAAGTTTACCAAGTAACGTAAACGGCTATGAATGATAACACGAGTCTGCCACGGGCAGAGTGTCCATTCACAGTGAAGATATACTGGGCATGACCTTGCAGGTATGAACAAGGTAGAATACTGGTGCCTCGGTGTGGCTATTGTGCGCAATGCATTGGCAAAGTTTGCATGTGCCACTGACCATGACCATAAATGTATCAAAGTGACTTTTACATCTTTTGATCATAACACAAGTCAGCCACGGTCAGAGTGTCCAATCACATTGCAAATGTACTAGGCATTATCTTGAAGGTTCAAACAAGGTAGAACACTGGTGGCTCGGAATGGCTATTGTGCGTAATGCCTTGACAATGTTGGCATGTGCCATTGACCATGACCACAAAGTTTACCAAGTGACCTTACCTTCTATAAATCGTAACACGAGTAAACCACGGTCAGAGTGCCCAATCACAGTGTACATCTAATATGCATGACCTTGCAGGTATAAACAAGGTAAAAACCGGTGGCTTGGCACAGCAATTGTGCGCAATGCCTTGACAAAGTTGGCATGTGCCAATGACCATGACCAGAACGTTTACCAGGTGACTTTAACGTCTACGAACCGTAACACGAGTCAGCCACAGTGAGAGTGCCCAATCACAGTTCAAATGTACTAGGCATGACCTTGCAGGTATAAACAAGGTAAAAAACAGGTGGCTTGGCACGGCTATTGTGTGCAATGCCTTGACAAAGTTGGCATGTGCCAGTGACCATGACCACAAAATTTACCAAGTACCTTAAACAGCTATTACGCATAACACGAGTCAGCCACGGTCGGAGTGTCCAATGACAGTGCAGATGTACTAGGCATGCTCTTACAGGTACAAACAAGGTGGAATACTGGAGGCTCGGTGTGGCTGTTGTGCGCAATACCATGACAAAGTTGGCATGTGCCAGTGACCATGACGACAAATGTATCCAAGTGACTTTTACTCTTATTGATCATAACACGAGCCAGCCACGGTCAGAGTGTCCAATCACAGTGCAGACGTACTATGCATGATCTTGCATGTACAAACATGGTAGAATACTGGTGTCTCGGTTTGGCTATTGTGCGCAATGACTTGACAAAGTTGGCATGTGCCACTGACCATGACCACACAGTTTACCAAATGACGTTAACTTCCAGGAATCCTAACACGAGTCAGCCACGGTCAGAGTGCCCAATCACAATGCACATCTAATATGCATGACCTTGCAGGTATACACAGGGTAAAAACCGGTCTCTTGGCACGGCTATTATGGGCAATGCCTTGACAAAGTTGGCATGTGCCACTTACCATGACCACAATGTTTACCATGTGGCTTTAGCTTCTACGAATCGTAACACGAGTCAGCCACATTCAGAGTGCCCAATCACAGTGCACATCTAAGAAGCATGACCTTGCTGGTATAAACAAGGTAAAATACCGGTGGCTTGGCATGGCTACTGTGCGCAATGCCTTGACAAAGTTGGCATGTGCCACTGACCATGACCACAACGTTTACCAAGTGCCTTAAACGGCTATGAATCATAACACGCGTCACCCACGGTCAAAGTGTCCCATCACAGTGCAGATGTACTAGGCATGATCTTGCAGGTGCAAACAAGGTAGAATATGGGTGGCTCGGTGTGGCTATTGTGCGCAATGCCTTGACAAAGTTTGCATGTGCCACTGACCATGACCACAAATGCATCCAAGTGACTTTTAAATCTATTGATCATAATACAAGTCAACCACGGTCAAAGTGTCCAGTCACAGTGCAGATGTACTAGGAATGATCTTGCAGGTTCAAACAAGGTAGAGTGCTGGTGGCTCGGACTGGTGATTGTTGACACTGTTGGCATGTGCCACTGACCATGACCACAAAGTTTACCAGGTGACTTTACCTTATACAAATCGTAACACGAGTCAACCACGGTCATAGTGTCCAATCACAGTGCACATCTAATATGGATGACCTTGCATGTATAAACGAGGTAAAAAAGTGGTTTCTTGGCACGCCAACTGTTTGCAATGCTCTGACCAAGTTGGCATGTGCCACTGACCATGACCACAAAGTTTACCAGGTGACTTTACCTTATACAAATCGTAACACGAGTCAACCACGGTCATAGTGTCCAATCACAGTGCACATCTAATATGGATGACCTTGCATGTATAAACGAGGTAAAAAAGTGGTTTCTTGGCACGCCAACTGTTTGCAATGCTCTGACCAAGTTGGCATGTGCCACTGACCATGACCACAAAGTATACCAAGTGACTTTATTTTCTACAAATTGTAACACGTGTCAGCTACAGTCAGAGTGCCCAATCACAGTTCATATGTACTAGGCATGACCTTACAGGAATGAAAAAGGAAAAAAATGGGTGGCTTGGCACGACTATTGTGCGCAATGCCTTGACAAAGTTGGCATGTGCCACTGACTATGACCACAAAGTCTACTAAGTACCTTAATCGGCTATGACTCATAACACGAGTCATCCACACTCAGAGTGTCCAATCACAGTGCAGATGTCCCAAGCATGATCGTACAGGTACGAAGAAGGTAGAATTCTGGTGGCTCGGTGTGGCTATTATGCGCAATGCCTTGACAAAGTCGGCATGTGCCACTGACCATGACCACAAATGTATCCAAGGGTCATTTACTTCTATTGATCATAACACGAGTCAGCCACGGTCAGAGTGACCAATCACAGTGCAGATGTACTAGGCATAATCTTGCAGGTACAAACAAGGTAGAATACTGGTGTCTCAGTGTGGCTATATTGTGCAATGACTTGACAAAGTTGGAATGTGCCACTGACCACGACCACATAGTCTACCAAGTGACCTTAACTTCTACGAATCGTAACACAATTCAACCATGGTCAAAGTGCCCAATCACAGTGCACATCTAATATGCATGACCTTACAGGTATACACAATGTAAAAAACCGGTGGCTTGGCACGACTATTGTGCGCAATGCCTTGACAAAGTTGGCATGTGCCACTGACCATGACCACAAAGTTTACCAAGTGACTTTAACTTCTACGAAGTGTAAAAGGAGTCAGCCACATTCAGAGTGCCCAAGCATAGTCCACATCTAATATGCATGACCTTGCCGGTATAAAGAAGGTAAAAAACTGGTGGCTTGGCACGGCTATTGTGCGCAATGTCTTAACAAAGTTGGCATGTGCCACTGACCATGACCACACAGTTTACCAAGTACCTTAAACGGCTACGAATCATAACACGCGTCACCCACGGTCAGAGTGTCCAATCACTGTGCAGATGTACTAGGCATGATCTTGAATGTGCAAACAAGGTAGAATACTGGTGGCTCGGTATAGCTATTATTTGGAATGCCTTTACAAAGTTGGCATGTGCAACTGACCATGACCACAAAGTCTACCAAGTGACTTTATCTTCTACAAATCGTAACACGAGTCAGCTACAGTCAGAGTGCCCAATCACAGTTCAGATGTACTAGGCATGACCTTGTAGGAATTAAAAAGATAAAGAACCGGTGGCTTGGCACGACTATTGTGCACAATGCCTTGACAAAGTTGGCATGTGCCCATGACCATGACCACAAAGTTTACCAAGTACCTGAAACGGCTATGACTCATAACACGAGTCAGCCACGGTCAGAGTGTCCAATCACAGTACAGATGTACTAGGCATGATCTTGCAGGTACAAACAAGGTAGAATACTGGTGGCTCGGTGTTGGCTATTGTGCGCAATGCCTTGACAAAGTTGGCATATGCTACTGACCATGACCACAAATGTATCCAAGTGAGATTTACTTCTATTGATCATAACACGAGTCAGCCACGGTCAGAGTGTCCAATCACAGTACAGATGTACTAGACATGATCTTGCAGGTACAAAGAAGGTAGAATACTGGTGTCTCGGTGTGGCTGTTTTGTGCAATGACTTGACAAAGTTGGCATGTGCCACTGACCATGACCACAACGTTTACCAAGTGACCTTAACTTCTACGAATCGTAACACAAGTCAACCATGGTCAAAGTGCCCAATCACAGTGCACATCTAATATGCATGACCTTACAGGTCTACACAATGTAAAAAACCAGTGGCTTGGCACGGCTATTGTGCGCAATGCCTTGACAAAGTTGGCATGTGCCACTGACCATGACCACACAGTTTACCAAATGACGTTAACTTCTAGGAATCCTAACACGAGTCAGCCACGGTCAGAGTGCCCAATCACAATGCACATCTAATATGCATGACCTTACAGGTATACGCAGGGTAAAAACCGGTCTCTTGGCACGGCTGTTATGGGCAATGCCTTGACAAAGTTGGCATGTGCCACTTACCATGACCACAATGTTTACCAAGTGGCTTTAGCTTCTACGAATTGTAACACGAGTCAGCCACATTCAGAGTGCCCAATCACAGTGCACATCTAAGAAGCATGACCTTGCAGGTATAAACAAGGTAAAATACCGGTGGCTTGGCATGGCTATTGTGCGCAATGCCTTGACAAAGTTGGCATGTGCCACTGACCATGACCACAATGTTTACCAAGTGCCTTAAACGGCTATGAATCATAACACGCGTCACCCACGGTCAAAGTGTCCAATCACAGTGCAGATGTACTAGGCATGATCTTGCAGGTGCAAACAAGGTAGAATACGGGTGGCTCGGTGTGGCTATTGTGCGCAATGCCTTGACAAAGTTTGCATGTGCCACTGACCATGACCACAAATGCATCCAAGTGACTTTTAAAACTATTGATCATAATACGAGTCAACCACGGTCAGAGTGTCCAGTCACAGTGCAGATGTACTAGGAATGATCTTGCAGGTTCAAACAAGGTAGAGTACTGGTGGCTCGGACTGGCGATTGTTGACACTGTTGGCATGTGCCACTGACCATGACCACAAAGTTTACCAGGTGACTTTACCTTATACAAATCGTAACACGAGTCAACCACGGTCATAGTGTCCAATCACAGTGCACATCTAATATGCATGACCTTGCATGTATAAACGAGGTAAAAAAGTGGTTTCTTGGCACGCCAACTGTGCGCAATGCCTTGACCAAGTTGGCATGTGCCACTGACCATGACCACAAAGTATACCAAGTGACTTTATTTTCTACAAATTGTAACACGTGTCAGCTACATTCAGAGTGCCCAATCACAGTTCATATGTACTAGGCATGACCTTACAGGAATGAAAAAGGAAAAAAACGGGTGGCTTGGCACGACTATTGTGCACAATGCCTTGACAAAGTTGGCATGTGCCACTGACTATGACCACAAAGTCTACTAAGTACCTTAAACGGCTATGACTCAGAACACGAGTCATCCACACTCAGAGTTTCCAATCACAGTGCAGATGTTTCAAGCATGATCGTACAGGTACGAGAAAGGTAGAATTCTGGTGGCTCGGTGTGGCTATTGTGTGCAATGCCTTGACAAAGTCGGCATGTGCCACTGACCATGACCACAAATGTATCCAAGTGACATTTACTTCTATTGATCATAACACGAGTCAGCCACGGTCAGAGTGACCAATCACAGTGCAGATGTACTAGGCATAATCTTGCAGGTACAAAGAAGGTAGAATACTGGTGTCTCGGTGTGGCTGTTTTGTGCAATGACTTGACAAAGTTGGCATGTGCCACTGACCATGACCACAAATGTATCCAAGTGACATTTACTTCTATTGATCATAACACGAGTCAGCCACGGTCAGAGTGACCAATCACAGTGCAGATGTACTAGGCATAATCTTGCAGGTACAAAGAAGGTAGAATACTGGTGTCTCGGTGTGGCTGTTTTGTGCAATGACTTGACAAAGTTGGCATGTGCCACTGACCATGACCACAACGTTTACCAAGTGACCTTAACTTCTACGAATCGTAACACAAGTCAACCATGGTCAAAGTGCCCAATCACAGTGCACATCTAATATGCATGACCTTACAGGTATACACAATGTAAAAAACCAGTCGCTTGGCACGGCTATTGTGCGCAATGCCTTGACAAAGTTGGCATGTGCCACTGACCATGACCACAAAGTTTACCAAGTGACTTTAACTTCTACGAATCATAACACGAGTCAGCCGCATTCAGAGTGCCAAGTCATAGTGCACATCTAATATGCATGACCTTTCATGTATAAAGAAGGTTAAAAACCGTTGGCTTGGCACGGGTATTGTGCGCAATGCCTTGACAAAGTTGGCACGTGCCACTGACCATGACCACACTGTTTACCAAGTACCTTAAACGGCTACGAATCATAACACGCGTCACCCACGGCCAGAGTGACTAATCACTGTGCAGATGTACTAGGCATGATCTTGAAGGTGCAAACAAGATATAATACTGGTGGCTCGGTGTGGCTATTGTGCGGAATGCCTTGACAAAGTTGGCATGTGCCACTGACCATGATCACAAAGTTTACCAGGTGACTTTAACTTCTACGAATCGCAAGACGAGTCAGCCACAATCAGAGAGCCCAATCATAGTACACATATAATATGCATGACCTTGCTGGTATAAACAAGGTAACAAACCGGTGGCTTGGCACGGCTATTGTGCGCAATCCCTTGACAAAGTTGGCATGTGCCACTGACCGTGACCACAACGTTTACCAAGTACATTAAACGGCTATGAATTATAACACGAGACAGCCACGGTCAGAGTGTCCAATCACATTGCAGATATACTGGGCATGACCTTACAGGTATGAACGAGGTAGAATGATGGTGGCTCGTTGTGGCTATTGTGCGCAATGCCTTGACAAATTGGCATGTGCCACTGACCATGACCACAACTTGTACCAAGTGACTTTAACTTCTACGAATCGTAACACAAGTCAGCCACGGTCAGAGTGCCCAATCACAGTGCACATCTAGTATGCATGACGTTGCAGGTCTAAAGAAGGTAGAAACCGTTGGCTTGGCACGGCTATTGTACGCAATGCCTTGACAAAGTTAACATGTGCCACTGACCATGACCACACTGTTTACCAAGTACCTTAAACGGCTATGAATCATAACACGCGTCACCCACGGTCAGAGTGTCCAATCACAGTGCAGATGTACTAGGCATAATCTTGAAGGTACAAAAAAGGTGGAATACTGGTGGCTCGGTGTGGCTATTGTGCGCAATGCCTTGACAAAGTTGGCATGTGCCACTGACCATGATCACAATGTTTACCATGTGACTTTAACTTCTACGAATCGTAACACGAGTCAGCCACAGTCAGAGTGCCCAATCATAGTACACATCTAATATGCATGACCTTGCTGGTATAAACAAGGTAAAAAACCATTGGCTTGGCCCGGCTATTGTGCGCAATGCCTTGACAAAGTTGGCATGTGCCACTGACCATGACCACACTGTTTACCAAGTACCTTAAACGGCTATGAATCATAACACGCGTCACCCACGGTCAGAGTGTCCAATCACAGTGCAGATGTACTAGGCATGATCTTGAAGGTGCAAAAAAGGTAGAATACAGGTGGCTCAGTGTGGCTACTCTGCGCAATGCCTTGACAAAGTTGGCATGTGCCACTGACCATGATCACAAAGTTTACCAAGTGACTTTCTACGAATCGTAACACGAGTCTGCCACGGTCAGAGTGCCCAATCATAGTACACATGTAATATGCAAGACCTTGCTGGTATAAACAAGGTAAAAACCCGGTGGCTTGGCATGACTATTGTGCGCAATGTCTTGACAAAGTTGGCATGTGCCACTGACCATGACCACAAAGTTTACCAAGTACATTAAACGGCTATGATTTATAACACGAGTCAGCCACGGTCAGACTGTCCAATCACAGTACAGATATACTGGGCATAACCTTACAGGTATAAAAAAAGGTAGAATACTGGTGGTTTGGTGTGGGTATTGTGTGCAATGCCTTTACAAATTGGCATGTGCCACTGACCATGACCACAAAGTTTACCATGTGACTTTCACTTATAAGAATAGTAACACACGTCAGCCACAGTCAGAGTGCCCAATCATAGTGCACATGTAATATGCATGACCTTACAGGTATACACAAAGTAAAAAACCGGTGGCTTGGCACGGCTATTGTGCGCAATGCCTTGACAAAGTTGGCATGTGCCACTGACCATGACCACAAAGTCTACCAAGTGACTTTAACGTCTATGAATTGTAACACGAGCCAGCCACATTCAGAGTGCCCAATCAAAGTGCACATCTAATATGCATGACCTTGCAGGTATAAAGGAGGTAAAAAACCGGTGGCTTGGCACGGCTTTTGTGCGCAATACCTTGACAAAGTTGGCATGTGCCACTGACCATGACCACACTGTTTACCAAGTACCTTAAACGGCTATGAATCATGACACGCGTCACCCACGGTCAGAGTGTCGAATCACAGTGCAGATGTACTAAGCATGATCTTGAAGGTGCAAACAAGGTAGAATACTGGTGGCTCGGTGTGGCTATTGTGCGCAATGCCTTGACAAAGTTGGCATGGGCCACGGACCATGATCACAAAGTTTACCAAGTGACTTTAACTTCTACGAATCGTAACACGAGCCAGCCACGGTCAGATTGCCCAATCATAGTACACATCTAATATGCATAACCTTGCTGGTATATACAAGGTAAAAAACTGGTGGCTTGGCACGGCTATTGTGCGCGATGCCTTGACAAAGTTGGCATGTGCCACTGACCATGACCACAAAGTTTACCACGTACATTAAACGGCTATGAATTATAACACGAGTCAGCCACGGTCAGAGTGTCCAATCACAGTGCAGATATACTGGGCATGACCTCACAGGTATAAACCAGGTAGAATACTGGTGGCTCGGAGTGGATATTGTGCGCAATGCCTTGATAAATTGGCATGTGCCACTGACCATGACCACAAAGTTTACCAAGTGACGTTCACGTCTATTGATCATAACACGAGTCAGCCTCGGTCAGAGTGTCCAATCACAGTGCAGATGTATTAGGCATAATCTTGCAGGTGCAAACAAGGTAAAACACCTGTGCCTTGGTGTGGCTACTCTGCGCAATGCCTTGACGAAGTTGGCATGTGCCACTGACCATGACCACAACGCTTACCAAGTGAATTTTACTTCTACGAATCCTAACACGAGTCAGCCATGGTCAGAGTGCCCAATCACAGTGCACATCTAACACGCATGACCTTGCAGGTATAAACAAGGTAAAAAACCGGTGGCTTGGCACCGCTATTGTGCGCAATGCCTTGACAAAGTTGGCATGTGCCACTGACTATGACCACAAAGTTTACCAAGTGACTTCACTTCTACGAATTGTAACACGAGTCAGCCACATTCAGAGTGCCCAATCACAGTGCACATATAACATGCACGACCTTACAGGTATAAACAAGGTAAAAAACCGGTGCCTTGGCATGGCTATTGTGCGCAATGCCTTGACAGAGTTGGCATGTGCTACTGACCATGACCAGAAAGTTTACCAAGTGACTTTAACATCCACGAATTGTAACACGAGTCAGCCACATTCAGAGTGCCAAATAACAGTGCACATCTAATATGCATGACCTTGCCGGTATAAAGAAGGTAAAAAAACTGGTGGCTTGGCACGGCTATTGTGCGCAATGCCTTGACAAAGTTGGCATGTGCCACTGACCATGACCACACTGTTTACCAAGTACCTTAAACGGCTACGAATTATAACACGCGTCACCCACGGTCAGAGTGTCCAATCACAGTTCAGATGTACTAGGCATGCTCCTGAAGGTGCAAACAAGGTAGAATACTGGTGGCTCGGTGTCGCTATTGTGTGCAATGCCTCGACAAAGTTGGCATGTGCCACTGACCATGATCACAAAGTTTACCAAGTGACATTAACTTCTACGAATGGTAAGACGAGTCAGCCACGGTCAGAGTACCCAATCATAGTACACATCTAATATGCATGACGTTGCTGGTATAAACAAGGTAAAAAACCAGTGGCTTGGCATGGCTATTGTGCGCAATGCCTAGACAAAGTTGGCATGTGCCACTGACCATGACCACACATTTTACCAAGTACATTAAATGGCTATGAATTATAACACGAGTCAGCCACTGTCAGAGTGTCCAATCACAGTACAGATGTACTGGGCATAACCTTATAGGTATAAACAAGGTAGAATACTGGAGGCTCATTGTGGCTATTGTGCGCAATGCCTTGACAAATTGGCATGTGCCACTGACCATGACCACAAAGTTTACCAAGTAGCTTCAACTTCTATGAATCGTAACACAAGTCAGCCACAATCAGAGTGCCCAATCACAGTGCACATCTAATATGCATGACCTTGCAGGTATGCACAAGGTAAAAGCCCGGTGGCTTGGGCTGGCTATTGTGCGCAATACCTTGACAAAATTGGCATGTGCCACTAACAATGATCACAAAGTTTACAAAGTGAATTTAACTTCTACAAATCGTAACACGAGTCAGCCACGGTCAGAGTGCCCAATCACAGTGCACATCTAATATGCATGACATTGCAGGTATAAACAAGTTTAAAAACCGGTGGCTTGGCATGGCTATTGTGCGCAATGCCTTGACAAAGTTGGCATGTGCCACTGACCATGACCACAAAGTTTATCAAGTACCTTAAACGGCTATGAATCATAAGACGAGTGAGCCACGGTCAGAGTGTCCAATCACGGTGCAGATATCCTGGGCATCATCTTGCACGTATAAGCTATAATACAAGTGGCTCGGTGTGGCTATTGTGCGCAATGCCTTGACAAAGTTGGCATGTGCCACTGAGCATGACCACAAATGTATCCAATTGAGTTTTACTTCTATTGATAAAAACACAAGTCAGCCACGGTCAGAGTGCCCAATCACAGTGCAGATGTACTAGGCAGGATCTTGCAGGTGCAAACAAGGTAGAATAGTGGTGGCTCGGTGTGGCTATTGTGCGTAATGCATTGACAAGGTTGGCATGTGCCAGTGACCATGACCATGACCACAAGTGACTTTTAACTTCTACGAATTATTACACGAGTCAGCCACGGTCAGAGTACCCAATCACAGTGCACATCTAATATGAATGACCTTGCAGGTATAAACAGGGTNAAACAAGGTAGAATACTGGTGGCTCAGTGTGGCTATTATGTGCAAGGCATTGACAAAGCTGGCATGTGCCACTGACCATGACCACAAATGTATCCAAGTGACTTTTACTTCTATTGATCATAACACGAGTCAACCACTGTCAGAGTGTCCAATCACAGTGCAGATATAGTAGGCATGATCTTGCAGGTGCGAACAAGGTAGAATATTGGTGGCTTAGTGTGGCTATTGTTCGCAATGCCTTGTTAAAGTTGGCATGTGCCACTGACCATGACCACAAAGTTTACCAAGTAACTGTAACTTCTGCGAATCGTAACACGAGTCAGCCACAGTCAGACTGCCCAATCACAGTTCAGATGTACTAGCCATGACCTTGCAAGTATAAACACGGTTAAAAACCGGTGGCTTTGCACGGCTGTTGTGCGCAATGCCTTGACAAAGTAGGCATGAGCCACTGACCATGACCACAAAGTTTACCAAGTACCTTAAACGGCTATGAATCATAATACGAGTCAGCGACGGGCAGAGTGTCCAATCACAGTGCAGATATACTGGGCATGAACTTGCAGGTATGAACAAGGTAGAATACTGGTGGCTCTGTGTGGCTATTATGCGCAATGCCTCAACAAAGTTTGCATGTGCCACTGACCATGACCACAAATGTATCCAAGTGATTCTTACATCTATAGATCATAACACGAGTCAGCCACGGTCAGAGTTTCCAATCACAGTGCAGATGTGCGAGGCATGATGTTGAAGGTTCAAACAAGGTAGAATACTGGTGGCTCGGGATGGCTATTGTGCGCAATGCCTTGACAATGTTGGCATGTGCCACTGACCATGACGACAATGTTTACCAAGTGACGTTAACTTCTACGAATCGTTACACGAGTCAACCATGGTCTGCGTGCCCAATCACAGTGTACATCTAATATGCATGACCTTGCAGGTATAAACAAGGTAAGAAACCTGTGGCTTGGCACGGCTATTGTGCGCAATGCCTTGACAAAGTTGGCATGTGCCACTGACCATGTCCACAAAGTTAACCAAGTAACTTTAACATCTACGAATCGTAACACAAGTCAGCCACAGTCAGAGTGCCCAATTACAGTTTAGATGTGCTAGGCATGACCTTGCAGGTATAAGCAAGGTAAGAACCGGTGGCTTGGCACGACTATTGTGCGCAATGCCTTGACAAAGTTGGTACGTGCCACTGACCATGTCCACAAAGTTTACCAAGCATTTTAAACGGCTATGACTCATAACACGAGTCAGCCACGCTCAGAGTGTCCAATGACAGTGCAGATGTACTAGGCATGACCTTGCAGGTATAAACAAGGTAGAATACTGGTGGCTTAGTGTGGCTATTATGCGCAATGTCCTGACAAAGTTGGCATGTGCCACTGACCATAACCACAAATGTATCAAAGTGACTTTTACTTCTATTGATCATAACACGAGTCAGCCACGGTCAGAGTGTCCAATCACAGTGTCGATGTACTAGGAATGATCTTGCAGGTAAAAACAAGGTAGAATACTGGTGTCTTTGTGTGGCTATTGTGCGCAATGACTTGACAATGTTGGCATGTGCCACTGACCATGACCACAAAGTTTACCAAGTGACTTTAACTTCTACGAGTCGTAACACAAGTCAGCCACAGTCAAAGTGCCCAATCACAATGCACATCTAATATGCATGACCTTGCAGGTATACAAAAGATAATATACCGGTGGCTTGGCACGGTTATTGTGCGCAATGCCTTGACAAAGTTGGCATG
>SZWC01000342.1:240819-278998 GCA_023375785.1 Penium margaritaceum | reverse complement strand
ATCAGTGGGGCCGATGGAGACAAATCCAGCCTGGTCGTTGCTGGAGTGATGATCGGTGCCGGAGTCGAGCCCAAAAGCTCCTGGCCTGAGCAGCGCCGCTCCTTTTGCTGGAGGCGTGCTCTGTGCCATCATGTTGGTGGCTTCTTTGCCACCCTTTTTGTTGCCTTTGTTCCCACCGGTTCCGCTGTCTTCCTTCTTTGGCGACCTGCACTCTCTTGCCCAGTGCCCAGGTTTGCCGCAGTTGCGGCAGTTACCCTGTCGCTTGGGAGCCTTGCCGCCATTGTTGCCTCCGCCGCCACCGCTTCCGCTGCCGCCCTTCTGACCAGAGGCTGACCCTTTGCTCCCGCGGCCACCGTAGCGTGCGGCATAGGCTGAGAAGTTAGCCTCACTTCCGCTACGGCGCATGGCCTCGTTTCGCACGTACTCGGACACTGCCGTGTACGTCAGGTCGTCCTCCTTCCAGCCGCCCATGACGGTGATCATTGGACTCCAGCTCTCCGGTAGCGCCATGAGGAGGATCATGGCTTGCATGTTCTCGTCAAGGTCCCAGTTCATCTGGCGAGCCTCGCCAAGGAGTCCTTCAAACTCCTGTAGGAAATCAGGGATTGATTCGCCCTCATTCACGCGCATGCTGATCAGCCGTTGTAGGATGAATAGTCTGTTCGCGAGGGAGGTGGATTGGTGCACGCGCTTGAGCTTGTCATAAGCTTCGGAAGCCAGCGTGTACCCGGCAATGATGGGAACATACTTCTTGGCTATCGCGTTGCTGAGGAATGACATTACAATATCATTTCGATCCATCCAAGCGTCATGCTCAGATGTGCCTTCCGCGGGAACCTGCTCCTCTCCCTTCAGTAGCTTGATGAAGCCGCGCACTTTCATCGCCAGCTCAAACTGCCATCTCCAAAGGGGGAAGTCAATCCCCTCGAAAATGGGGATTCCTCCCAGGGGTCCAAGACCTTGCGGCAGTGACATAGCACTCACATTTGCTCCAGTGGTCTGCCCTGTGGTAGCCACTGTTGAGCTTGAGGACTGCCTTGCGGCAGCCCCCACTCCTCCCGATGGGTCAACCATTTTTGTTGCCCTTGTCTGCTTCCCACGTCTCTGCTGCGTTGAGGCCGATGTAGGCTGATGTTAGCTGATGTCTGCTACCGGTTTTAGGATGCAGATCCGTTGCTTACCCCTCCAGCCGATGTTCACCTGCAGACAGAGAATGTATCTACACCAACACACCCAGGGTCTTGCCACCAAGGGCAGAGCTTGTCCTGGTTGGGACACAAGGGTCGTGCCTCCAAGGGCAGAGCTTGTCCTTAGTCCCTGTGTGCTAAGTGCAGACCAAGCCNACCACCTCACCAGTCCGCCAATTGGCGCATCCACTGACCGCCAAGTGGCGCACTCTCCTCATGCATGGAGAAATGTCTAAGAAACTTCCCCTGTGCTAGAAGGTCAAAAAACCTCCTGCGCACATCAAGGCTCGATCGCAGGACCTGTTGTCCCTAAGTCCAACATGCTATCCGTTGCGCTCCACTTCTGGTGTCTCGCTTGGACTTGCACCACGAACAAGGTTTGGGGGACTTACTCCAAGGGAGCAGTGCATGCCCAACCTGTCCGTCAACCCATAGCAGTGGCCATGGGGCATAGAAGAACAACAGGGTCATGGTCAGTGGCACATGCAAAAGTTGTGAAGGCATTGCGGACAGTAGCCAGACCAAGCCACCAGTATTCTACCTTGTTTGTACCCGCAAGGTCATGTCTAGTACATTTGCAATGTGATTGGACACTTTGAACGTGGCTTACTCGTGGTATGCTCAAAAGAAGTAAAAGTCACTTGGATATATTTGTGGTCATGGTCAGTGGCACATGCCAACTTTGTCAAGGCATTGTGCACAATAGCCACACCAATGCACCAGTATTCTACCTTTCTTCCACCTGTAAAATCATACCTAGTACATCTGCCCTCTGAATGGACACTCTGACCGTGGCTGACTCGTGTTATGATTCGTAGAAGTAAAAGTCACTTGGTAACCTTTGTGTTCATGGTCAGTGGCACATGCCAACTTTGTGAAGGCATTGCGCACAATAGCCATGCCGAGCCACCAGTATTCTACCTTGTTTGTACCTGCAAGATCATGCCTAGTACATCTGCACTACGATTGGACACTCTGACCGTGGCTGACTCGTGTTATGATCAATAGAAGTAAAAGTCACTTGGATACATTTGTGGCCGTGGTCAGTGGCACGTGCCAACTTTGTCAAGGCATTGTGTAGAATAGCCACATCGAGCCACCAGTATTCTACCTTTTTTGCACCTGCAAGATCATGCCTACTACATTTGCACTATGATTGGACACTCTGACCGTGGCTGACTCGTGTTCTGATCAATAGAAGTAATAGTCACTTGGATACATTTGTGGTCATGGTCAGTGGCACATTCCAACTCTGTCAAGGCATTGCACACAGTAGCCGTGCCAAGCCACCGGTTTTTTTCCTTGTTTATACCTGCAAGGTCATGCATACTGGATGTACACTATGATTGGACACTCTGACCGTGCTACCCCCTGCGGCAGCTGCACCTGGCGTGGCGCCCGGAGCGCTAGCACCACTTGCAGCAGCAGTAGAGTAGGGAGGACAGGAGGCACTGCCTTCTGCGGCAGCTGCACCTGGCGCAACACCCGGAGTGCCAGCACCATCGGCAGCAACAGTAGATGAGCAGGGACAAGAGGTGTTGCCTTCTGCGGCGGCTGTACCCGGCGTGGTGCCCCGAGCGCCAGCGCCACCAGCAGTAGCAGTAGAGCAGCGGAGACAGGAGGTGCTGCCGTTTGTGGTAGCTGCACCCGGCGCGGTGCCCGGAGCGCCAGCGCTACCAGTGGTAGCAGCAGAGCAGCGGGGACAGGAGGTGGTGCCTTCTGCGGCAGTTGGACCCAGTACGGTGCCCAAGGCGTAAGCACCACCAGCAACAACAACAGAGGAATAGCGGGAGGAGCAACGGAAGAAGAAACAAAAAGGGCCCCAAAGAGCTGGACTGGGAGAAAAGAAGCAATGAAAAGAGGCGGAGAAATAGGGAGAGGAAAAGGAGCCTGTACCCATGCGAGAAGAACACCACAGCTTGCTCAATGCTCCTCCTTCAAGATGGGAGCCACTTCCCCCTGATGATAGATCTTTATGGCCAACCAGTTCCCGGCTGGAAGCGGAAGCACGGTTAGGACAACAGACACCCACGCAAGGGGAAGAGGAGCAACGGCATGAAGAGCTAGAATTAAGCATCAAGGCGGATGATCAGGATGAAGAGGACGGACAAGAGGAGGTGGCTCTGTAACTCTGTGCAACATTTAAGAACCCGCTTGCCACTAAGGGAGAGGTGGTGTACGAGGGATGCAAGGCCAGCCTACATTTGGCGTGTTACGACTTGGAACTGGACACCGTGCACGACATCAAGATGTGTCAGGTCTGTGCACTAAATCTGAAGGAGAGCATGGGGGTAGACAGTGAGGAGGAACTGCGGAAAGAAAGGGAGGAGGAAAGGATGCGCTCGGGGATGGGGGCCACGGCTGGGAAATCCAGTGTGCTGCAGAACGAGAAGGAACCCTGCGGTAACTGTGAAGAGCCGATGGACGCTACCACTTTGTTCCGCTGCTACGTGTGTAGACATCCTGTGCATGCAGCCTGCCAGGATCCAAAGATAAGGATGCGGCGGAAGGTGATTGGATGCAAGAAGTGTGCACCTCTCATGCTGGCAAAAGCAGACAAATAGGACAGGAGGAAGAACAGGCCCGCACCCAAGCGGTGTATTGAGAGGTGTGAAGCCTGCGGAGAGCCGTACGACCCCATGGAGGCAACCTGGTGCTATGAATGTAAAGCACCCCTCCACTGCAAGTGTGGGATGGAGATTCCGGGGTTGGGACGGCATTGCAAGAGCTGCATCTGAAGGCTGGTTGAATAAGAACAAGAGATGGACAAGGAGGGTGGAAAGGCTGCTGGACCAAGTGTGCCCGGGGTGGAGGAGACGGAGGAGTGCGGGAGGTGCAAGCGGCTAGTGAGGACACAGAAGAAACACTGCTTCAATTACAAGGTGGCCCTCCACTAAATCTGTGGAGAAGAGGAGCTGCTGCAATAGAAGGCAGTGCATGTCTGTCCGGCTTGTATGCCGGAGCTGAAAGGGAGAATGCGGAAAGAAAGAGAGGAGCAGGGAGGGGGAGGTCGGCAAGCGGCAGAACTGGAGTGGAGCCTGTACTGTACAGAGTATGGTAACCGCAACGCCACCGAGTGGTGTGAGGGATGCTACCAGCTGCTCCATTGACCTTGCGGGCAGGTGGTGCGAGGGGTAGGACATCATTGCAACAAATGTGTGGCAAAGTTACGACTCCTCGAGGCCCGGGCATGGGATAAGAAGCAAAAGAGAGAGGAAGAATGGCACAGCGCAAGGGAAGAGGCAACGCCACGCTCATACGCAGATGCACACCCAGTGGAACAACTCTACCACAATGTAGTGGCACTGTCCGGACCGGAGGGAGTAGCGGCTCGGAAGGCAGTGTTGGCAATGAGGGCGCTAGGGAACAGGGATGTCCCCGAAGTAAGAAGGAAGGTGCTGGCTATGGTGAATGAGGCGTTGGCCGTGACACCTCAGTGGTGCCTCTTCAGAAATGAGCCGCCACCGGCAGCACCGAGGCCACCAACCCCACAGGGACCAGATGTGCGATCCCATCCTCATCCACCCCCGGCGGATAATCGATCTACCCAGCGCTCTGACATACCAAGTGCACCAAGAAGGACGCAGCAAGGACGGGGAGCTGAGGCTAGGGGAGGAGCAACGACACCTGGACGCTCAGGGGCACTGGGACGGGCCGGTGCTCCGGTGGATGATGCACTGGCACGACGGTGGATCCATCGTGCCACCTCGAGAGGACAACTCAGGGGGAGAGGAGCAGAGAGGGGCCCCAATCACCATTCACTGGCAAGGGGATGAACATCGGGAGGACTGCAAGGGACGCCCACGGGAGTGCGAGAGAAGGCAGCAGAGACAGGCGCGGGGATTGCGTGAAGCCCATGGAGTGGAAATGCTGGGTCGCTGATGGATCCAGGAAGGGGCGAGGGAACAAAGAGGCCTGGGGTTGAAGCAGGGGTGAGATAGGGAAGTGCAAATAGGGATGCCATGGCAAGAGCAGGGCCAAGACGAGGCAGTTGGGTTGGGGGCATTGCAGCGGGAGGGGGAGAAACAAGGGGCGCAGACGCAGGCAAGGAGCAGTAGGAGAGAAGATACCTCGTGCTGGTAATTGCCCGTGGTACGAGAAGAGGGTACACCTGCCTGCCAGACAGTGCAGGCGTTGCAAGTGCCACATGCATCAGGAGTGTGGAATGGCAGATGAAGAAGGAGGCTGGATCTACATGCCCTACCAAAAGGTCAAACAAGGAATACCCATAGAGGTGAGAGTTGTGCTCGGACAGGAGCACAATGCTGCGGCAGGCATTGAGTGTTGTGGCTATAGAAGACCGCTGGGATCTCCACACGGGAAATGCGACTATTGCAAGTGGGAAGCACACGCTGCCTGCATCAAGACGAATGAAGAGGGGAGGAATAACTGCATCGGTTATTAGATACGACCACGCACAGGCACGGTGGAAGGGGATTGCCCCAGTTACTTGAGGGAGCTGAGAGGAGTGACCCCATGGTGTGAGAAGTGCGGATGTTTCTCACATAACAAATGTGTGAAGAAGGTGGGGGAAAGAAGGCTGCGTCACGGAGGGCGCATTGCATTGTATCAATGCCTCCGATGCACGAGTTCACGGAGGGAGCTGTGCGCCACATGCAGGGACCCAATTCGTGTCTGTAGGTGGCACTGTATCAGCTGCCATCAGCGGGTGTACCTCCCATGTGCCCGTCGCTACAGCAACACACAGACAGGTCTCCATGGACGACTCTGCGTGCCGTGTGAGGAGAGTGATGATACAAGAAGGAGGATGCAGGCAGAATAGAAGGAGGTAGCAAGGCGCTTGTAGGAGCCGTAGGGAAGAGGAACAGGGGGAGGAGACACAGGGTGACCCCAAGCCAGAGCCCCACGGCGTGGAACAAAGAGATACGACAAGAAGGGCTCCACAGGATGGAACCGAGTCGGGGTCCGAGACGCGGGCAAGCAGGAGAGAGGAGAGATAAATTGGAGATGAGTGATGAGGATGTTGGGAATGATATTGCGGCTAAGGACGAAGGCAGGAAGGCGGCAGGACACTGCACAGTTTGCTGAGTCAAAGTAGAAGCATGGCCAGTGTAGCGAGTAAGTGACCGAGGCGTGGGCCGAAGGCCTCAGCGCCGAGGTCACAACAGTACAAAGTGCACATGGAAAAAGGAATGAACAACGTCGAGATGAAGGGAAAGCAAATGCAGCTCTAACCCAGCAAGAAGAACGTTGATGGACGGATGGAGGCAATTGAAGAAGATGTGCCACAGCTTGGGGGCGGGCAGCAGAAAGCAGCAAAGTGCCACAGCGTCGAGGTAGGCAACGGGAAGTAGCCAAAGTGCCATATCTTGGAGGCGGGCAGCGAAAGGCAGCGGAAGTGCCACGGCATGGAGGCAGGTAATGAAAGAAGGCAGAGTGCCACAGCACGAAGGCGGGCAGCGGAAAGAAGGCGGAGTGCCACAGCACGGAGGCGGGCAACAGAAGTGAAAATGACTTAGATTGAATGGATGCAAGAAACACAAGGATGTTAGTGCTACGTGTATACTTTGCTAGTCTGGGTTACTAAAGTGCTCCTAGTGGAGCCGCTTCGGACTAGGCAGGGGAGTTCTCCTAGTGGAGAGTGGAGCCGCGGGGTGGAGGAGTGCTACCGGTGCCGGTCCACGTACTTGATGTTCGGGTGCGCACACATCTTGGTCTTGGAGGTGCGAGGAGGCGGACGTGGTCCGCGACTTTGTCGCGACGTGTGGAGCGGGCCGCACGGCGGGTTTTGGGCGAGCAAGAATGGGAGAACGTGGGTCTTTGGTGTCGGTATGAGCACCGACCAGATCATCGGATTTGAGCCTGATCACTTATTTTCTTTTATTCTTGTGTCACTGGCTCGATGGGTATTTCAGTAATCTTTTCCTGTTGTACCCCAACAGTCTTGTGCCATTGTTTCTTTTATTCTTCTTACACCGGCCCTCAGTGGCACAAGTCATGAACGGTTCGGTGTATCCAGGAGATGTTTGTGTGACCACTCAGAGAAGCTTGATGCCCCCTTGGTCACAGGTTAAATCCTTCACCTTCTTCTTCTCCTGCAAGAGAGAATATTTTTTTAGAAGATAGGGATACTGCTGCCGGATGACGGAGAGGATCAAGATTGCGGGCTTTGGACAGGAGCCAGCACCTGTATCTTCGTGCTGGACTTCTTGACCGATGAGAAGGGCATTGATTGGTGCATACTTGTGGTGGTGGCAATGCGGATGAGCGAGAGGATCGTCTATTGGAGGAGGATGAAGGTAACGCAGTGGTGTCGATAAGATGAAGTTGGTGGTTTGGTGTTGAAGTTGATGGAGGAGAGTTATTGGTGACAAAAGTTGGGTATGGAGAGATGATGTTTACCGAGGGGAACTGAGGTTGTGAAGTAGAGGACTTGTTGGTGGATTCAGGAGTGATGGTTAGGGTCGCTGCTTCTGTAGGAGTGTCAATGGTGAGAAGGTAGAGGGAGGAGCTGGGTGCTGTCGTAGGATGACGTTTGGAAATGCCTGGGAGAGGTGAGAGAGGACAGACAACGTCAGATGCTTGAGGCGTGTTTGTTGGCTCATGGATGGCAGAGGACGATATGGCGTGTTTGCGTTGCTAGAGATGGTGGCGGACGTGGTTCCATGCAGCAATGGTCAGGCAGCCGAGGGCAAAAGGAAGCATTGTTGTTGATGAGGATTTGAATGCTGGTGTTTGCGCGGAGGCAGAGGTAATGATTCTGGAGAGTCGTGTGGTTGCTGGGTTGTCTGTTGGGGATTGCAAGGAGTGAAGAGTGCCTGCTGTAGCTTGGTCCTTGTATGCTGATGTTGGTAGTGATGAGGGAGGCAGGTACAAAGCTTGAGCTGCTGAGAAAGGAGGGAGGAGTGTCAGATGAAGTGTTTCTGGATGCCTGCTGCGATTGAGAAAGATGCTAGTTTCCGTGTGATGTAGTCTCACCAAGCGGTGCCCATACACCGTTCAGGGATACTGCTAGCACGGATTCTAATGCTGAGAAAAGCCGATGACTGATGAATGGAGTTGCTGCTGTTGTAATGACAGTTGCTGACGGCTTGGCAGGATCGCGCGTCAGCGAGGAGCTTTAGTCGGCAAAGGGAGGATGGAGGGTCTGAAGGTACAAGTAGTTGGTGAAACGTTTGAAGTGGTTGGTTTGAAGTGACAAAATGTGATAGATGGATGACTTTGCTTGAACGGCTGCGATGTAAAAGAAGGAGGATGGTCGGTTTCTGCTGCTGCTCCTGTTGCTGTTGTTGGAGTTTTACACCGTCACCGGGCCACGCCCATACACGGATCAGTGAAGGTGGTCACACTTTGTAGGAGGAGGCTGTTTGTTTGTGAGGAATTGCTGTTGCTTCGGTGGAATGCGATGCTGCTGCTGCGGGGAAAGGACTGATGGCGAATTGGTCATGGAGCGCTTTAGTGGAGTGCTTCAGGTGCTTGGAGATGTAGGCAGCGCGTGGAGGATGATTGTTTGCTCAGAATCCTCTGCTAAACTTTGATACCATATCAGGATTGTGGAGGTGCTGCAGAGAGTGTGGAGGCAGGCAACGGGAAGCAACGGAAGTGCCACAGCTTGGAGGCGGGTAGCGGAAGGCAACGGAATTGCCACAGCACGGAGGCAGGCAATGAAAGAAGGCGGAGTGCCACAGCACGAAGGCGGGCAGCGGAAAGAAGGCGGAGTGCCACAGGACGGAGGCGGGGCAACGGGAGGGAAAATGACTTAGATTGAATGGATGCAAGAAATACAAGGATGTGAGTGCTACGTATATACTTTGCTAGTGTGGGTTACTAGAGTGCTCCTAATGGAGCCGCTTGGGACTAGGCAGGGGAGTTCTCGTAGTGGAGAGTGGAGCCGCGGGGTGGAGGAGTGCTGCCGGTGCCGGTCCACGTACTTGATGTTTGGATGCGTACGTATCTTGGTCCTGGGGATGCGAGGAGGCGGACGTGGTCCGCGACTTTGTCGCGACGTGTGAAGCAGGCCACACTGCGGGTTTTGGACAAGTGAAAATGGGGGAACGTGGGTCTTTGGTGTTGGTATGAGCACCAACCAGGTCCTCGGAGTTGAGCCTGATCACTTATTTTCTATTATTCTTGTGTCACCGGCTCGATGGGTATATCTATGATCTTTTCCTGTTGTACCCCAAGTCTTGTGCCATTGTTTCTTTTACTCTTCTGACAGTTTATACCTGCAAGGTCATGCATATTAGATCTGCACTGTGATTGGGCACTCTGACCGTGGCTGACTCGTGTTATGATCAATAGAAGTAAAGGTAAATTGGATACATTTGTGGTCATGGTTAGTGGCACATGCCAACTTTTTCAAGGCATTGCGCATAATAGCCACACCGAGCAACCAGTGTTCTACCTTGTTTATACCTGCAAGGTCATGCCCCCTACATCTGCACTGTGATTGGACACTCTGACCGTGGCTGGCTCGTGTTATGATTCATAGCCGTTTAAGGTACTTGGTAAACTTTGCGGTCATGGTCAGTGGCACATGCCAACTTTGTCAAGGCATTGCGCACAATAGCCATGCCAAGCCACCTGTTTTTTACCTTGTTTGTACCTGCAAGTTCATGCCTAGTATATCTGCACTGCGATTGGACACCCTGACCGTGGCTCACTCGTGTTATGATCAATAGAAGTAAAAGTCACTTGGATACATTTGTGGTCATGGTCGGTGGCACATGCCAACTTTGTCAAGGCATTGTGCACAATAGCCACACCGAGCCACCAGTATTCTACCTCGTTTCCACCTGCAAGATCATGCCTAGTACATCTGCACTGTGATTGGACACTCTGACTGTGGCTGACTCGTGTTATGAACAAAAGAAGTAAAAGTCACTTGGATACATTTGTGGTCATGGTCAGTGGCACATGCCAAATTTTTCAAGGCATTGCGCACAGTAGCCACACTGATCCACAAGTATTCTACCTTGTTTGTACCTGCAAGATCATGCCCAGTACATCTGCAATGTGATTGGACACTCTGACCGTGGCTGACTCGTGTTATGATTCATAGCCGTTTAAGATACTTGGTAAACGTTTTGGTCATGGTCAGTGGCACATGCCAACTTTTTCAAGGCATTGCGCACAATACAACGTCGAGCCACCAGTATTCTACCTTCTTTGCACATCCAAGGTCATGCCTAGTACATCTGCACTGTGATTAGACACTCTGACCGTGGCTGACTCGTGTTATGATCAATAGAATTAAATGTCACCTGGATACATTTGTGGTCATGGTCACAGGCGCATGCCAACTTTGTCAAGGCATTGCGCACAATAGCCGCACCGAGCCACCAGAATTCTACCTTGTTCATACCTGTAAGGTCATGCCTAGTATATCTGCACTGTGATTGGACACTATGACCGTGGCTGACTTGTGTTATAATTCATAGCCGTTTAACATACTTGGTAAACTTTGTGGTCATGGTCAGTGGCACATGCCAACTTTGTCAAGGCATTGCGCACAATAGTCGTTCCAAGCCACGGGTTTTTTACATTGTTCATACCTGCAAGGTCATGCCTATTACATCTGAACTGTGATTGGGCACTCTGACTGTGGATGACTCCTGTTACGATTCGTAAACGTTAAAGTCACTTGGTAAACTTCGTGGTCATGGTCAGTGGCACATGCCAACTTTGTCAAGGCATTGCGCACAATAGCCGCACCGAGCCACCAGAATTCTACCTTGTTCATACCTGTAAGGTCATGCCTAGTATATCTGCACTGTGATTGGGCACTCTGACTGTGGATGACTCCTGTTACGATTCGTAAACGTTAAAGTCACTTGGTAAACTTTGTGGTCATGGTCAGTGGCACATGCCAACTTTGTCAAGGCATTGCGCACAATAGTCGTTCCAAGCCACGGGTTTTATACATTGTTTAGACTTGCAAGGTCATGCGTATTAGATGTGCACTATGATTGGGTACTCTGACCGTGGCTGACTTGTGTTGTGATTCGTAGAGGTCAAAGTCACTTGGTAAACGTTGTCGTCATGGTCAGTGGCACATGGCAACTTTGTCAAGGCATTGCGCACAGTAGCCACACCGAGCCACCAGTATTCTACCTTTTTTGCATCTGCAATTTCATGCCTAGTACATCTGCACTGTGATTGGACACTCTGACCGTGGCTGACTCGTGTTATGATTAATGGCCATTTAAGGTACTTGGTAAACTTTGTGGTCATGGTCAGTGGCACATGCCAACTTTGTCAGGGCATTGCGCACAATAGCCGTGCCAAGCCACCGGTTTTTTAACTGGTTTATACATGCAATATGATGCATATTAGATGTGCACAATGATTGGTCACTCTGACCGTGGCTGACTCGTGTTACGATTCGTAGAAAATAGAGTCACTTGGTAAACTTTGTGGTCATGGTCAGTGGCACATGCCAACTTCGTCAAGGCATTGCACACAATAGCCACACCGAGCCACCAGTATTCTACCTTGTTTTCACCTGCAAGGTCATGCCTAGAACATCTGCACTGTGATTGAACACTCTGACCGTGGCTGACTTGTGTTATGATCACTAGAATGAAATGTCACTTACTTGTATTTGTGGCCATGGTCAGTGGAACATGCCAACTTTGTCAAGGCATTGCGCACAATAGCCACACCGAGCCACCAATATTCTACCTTGTTTATACCTGTAAGGTCATGCCCATTATATCTGCACTATGACTGGACACTCTGACTGTGGCTGACTCGTGTTGTGATTCATAACCGTTTANTGAACACTCTGACCGTGGCTGACTTGTGTTATGATCACTAGAATGAAACGTCACTTACTTGTATTTGTGGTCATGGTCAGTGGAACATGCCAACTTTGTCAAGGCATTGCGCACAATAGCCACACCGAGCCACCAATATTCTACCTTGTTTATACCTGTAAGGTCATGCCCATTATATCTGCACTATGACTGGACACTCTGACCGTGGCTGACTCGTGTTGTGATTTATAACCATTTATGGTACTTGGTAAACTTTGCGGTCATGGTCTGTGGCACATGCCAGCTTTTTCAAGGCATTGGGCACAATAGCCATGCCAAGCCACCGGTGTTTTACCTTGTTTATACCTGTAAGGTCATGCCTAGTACATCTGAACTGTGATTGGGTACTCGGACTGTGGCTGACTCGTGTTACGATTTATAGACGTTAAAGTTACTCGGTAAACTTTGTGGTCATGGTCAGTGGCACATGCCAACTTGGTCTAGGCATTGCGCACAATAGCCACACCGAGCCACCAGTATTCTACCTTGTTTGCACCTGCAAGATCATGCCTAGTACATCTGCACTGTGATTGGACTTTCTCACCGTGGCTGACTCGTGTTATGATCAATAGAAGGAAAAGTCACTTGGATACATTTGTGGTCATGGTCAGTGAAACATGCCAGCTTTGACAAGACATTGCACACAATAGCCACACCGAGCCACCAGTATTCTACCTTGTTTATACCTGTAAGGTCATGCTCAGTATATCTGCACTGTGATTGGACACTCTGACTGTGGCTGACCCGTGTTATCATTCATAGCCGTTCAAGGAACCTGGTAAACTTCGTGGTCATGGTCAGTGGCACATGCCAACTTTGTCAAGGCATTGCGCACAATAGCTGTGCCAAGCCACCGGTTTTTTTCCCTATTTATGTCTGCAAGCTCATGCCTAGTACATCTGAAAATTGATTGGGCACTCTGACTGTGGTTGACTCGTGTTACGATTCGTACAAGTTAAAGTCACTTGGTAAACTTTGTGGTCATGGTCAGTGGCATATGCCAACTTTGTCAAAGCATTGCGCACAATAGCCGTGCCAAGACACCGGTTTTTAACCCTGTTTATGCCTGCAAGATCATGCATGTTAGATGTGCACTGTGATTGGGTACTCTGACTGTGGCTGACTCGTGTTATGATTCGTAGAAGTTAAAGTCACTTGGTAAACGTTGTGGCCATGGTCAGTGGCACATGCCAAACGTGTCAAGGCATTGCGCACAATAGCCACACCAAGCCACCAGTATTCGACCTTGTTTGCATGTGCAAGATAATGCCTAGTACATCTGCACTGTGATTGGACACTCTGACTGTGGCTGACTCGTGTTATGATGAATAGAAGTAAAAGTCACTTGGATACATTTGTGGTCATGGTCGGTGGCACATGCCAACTTTGTCAAGGCATTGCGCACAAATAGCCACACCGAGCCACCCTTACTCTACCTTGTTCATACCTGCGAGGTCATGCGCAGTATATGTGCACTATGATTGGACACTCTGACTGTGGCTGACTCGCGTTTTGATTCATAGCCGTCTAAGGTACTTGGTAAACTTTGTGGTCATGGTCAGTGACACATGCCAGCTTTGTCAAGGCATTGCGCACAATAGCCATGCCATGCCACCGGTTTTTTACCTTGTTTATACCTGCAAGATCATACCTTGTACATCTGAATTGTGATTGGGCACTCTGACTGTGGCTGACTTGTGTTACGATTCATAGAAGTTAAAGTAACTTGGTAAACTTTGTGGTCATGGTCATCGGCACATGCCAAATTGGTGAAGGCATTGCGCACACTAGCCACACCGAGACACCAGTATTCTACCTTGTTTGCACGTACAAGATCATGCCTAGTACATCTGCACTGTGGTTGGACACTCTGGCCGTGGCTGACTCGTGTTATGATCAAGAGAAGTAAAAGTTACTTGGATACATTTGTGGTCATGGTCAGTGGCACATGCCAACTTCGTCAAGGCATTGCACACAATAACCACACCGAGCCACCAGTATTCTACCTTGTTTATGCCTGTAAGGTCATGCCAAGTATATCTGCACTGTGATTGGACACTCTGACCATGGCTGACCCGTGTTGTGATTCATAGCCGTTTAAGGTACTTGGTAAACTTTGTGGTCATGGTCAGTGGCACATGCCAACTTTGTCAAGGCATTGCGCACAATAGCCGTGCCAAGCCACCGGTTTTTAACCTTGTTTATACCTGCAAGGCCATGCCTAGTACATCTGAACTGTGGTTGGGCACTCTGACTGTGGCTGACTTGTGTTACGATTCGTACAAGTTAAAGTCACTCGGTAAACTTTGTGGTCATGGTCAGTGGCACATGCCAACTTTGTCAAGGCATTGCGCACAATAGCCGTGCCAAGACACCAGTTTTTAACCCTGTTTATACCTGCAAGGTCATGCATATTTAATGTGCACTGTGATTGGGTACTCTGACTGTGGCTGAATCGTGTTATGCTTCATAGAAGTTAAAGTCAATTGGTAAACTTTGTGGTCATGGTCAGTGGCACATGCCAACTTTGTCAAGGCATTGCGCACAATAGCCACACCAAGCCACCAGTATTCTAACTTTTTTACACCTGTAAGATCATGCCTAGTACATCTGCACTGTGATTGGACACTCAGACCGTGGGTGAGTCGTGTTATGATCAATAGAGGTAAAAGTCACTAGGATACATTTTTGGTCATGGTCAGTGGCACATGCCAACTTTGTCAAGGCATTGCGCACAATAGCCACACCGCGCCACCGGTATTATGCTTTGTTTATACCTGTAAGGTAATTCCCAGTATATCTGTATAGTGATTGGACACTCAGACCGTGGCTGACTCGTGTAATGATTCATAGCCGTTTACGGTACTTGGTAAACTTTGTGGTCATGGTCAGTGGCACATGCCACCTTTGTCAAGGCATTGCACACAATAGCCGTCCCAAGCCACCGGTTTTTTCACCTTGTTTATAGCTGCAATGTCATGCCTAGTACATCAGAACTTTGATTGGGTACTCTGACCGCCGCTGAATTGTGTTATGATTCGTAAAAGTTAAAGTCACTTGGTAAACATTGTGGTCATGGTCAGTGGCACATGCCAACTTTGTCAAGGCATTGCGCACAATAGCCACACCAAGCCACCAGTATTCTACCTTGTTTATACCTACAAGGTCATGATCAGTATATCTACACTGTGATTGGACACTCTTGGCCGTGGCTGCCTCATGTTATGATTCATAGCGGTTTAATGTACTTGATAAACTTTGTGGTCATGGTCAGTGGCACATGCTAACATTGTCAGGGCATTGCGCACAATAGCCACACCGAGCGACAAGCATTCTACCTTCTTTGTACCTGCAAGATCATGCCTAGTACATCTGCACCGTGATTGGACCCTCTGACCGTGGCGGACTCGTGTTATGGTTAGTATAAGTAAAAGTCACTTGGATATATTCGTGGTCATGGTCAGTGGCACGTGCCAACTTTATCAAGGCATTGCGCAAAATAGCCAACCGAGACACCAGTATTCTACCTTGTTTATACCTACAAGGTCATGCCCAGTATATATGTACTGTGATTTGACACTCTGACCGTGGCTGAATTGTTTTATGATTCATAGCCGTTTAATGTACTTGGTAAAATTTGTGGTCATGGTCAGTGGCACATGCCAACTTTTTCAAGGAATTGTGCACAATAGCCGTGCCAAGCCACTGGTTTGTTACCTAGCTTATACCTGCAAGGTCATGCATATTAGATGTACGCTGTGATTGGACACTCTCACCGTGGCTGACTCGTGTTACGTTTCGTAGAAGTTAAAGTCACTTGGTAAACTTTGTGGCCATGGTGAGTGGCACATGCCAACTTTATCAAGGCGTTGTGCACACGGAGCCACCAGTATTCTACCTTGTTTGCACCTGCAAGATCATGCCTAGTACATCTGTGTTTTGATTGGACACTCTGAAAGTGGCTGACTCGTGTTATGATCAATAGAAGTGAAGTCACTTGGATACATTTGTGGTCATGGTCAGTGGCACATGCCAACTTTGTCCAGGCATTGCGTACAATAGCCACACCGAGCCACAAGTATTCTACCTTGTTTGTACCTGCAAGGTCATGCCCAGTATATGTGCATTGTGATTGGACACTCCGACCGTGGCTGACTCGTGTTATGATTCATAGCCGTTTAAGGTACTTGGAAAACTTTCTGGTCATGGTCAGTGGGACATGCCAACTTTGTCAAGGTAATGCGCAGAGTAACCGTGCCAGGCCACCGGTTTTGAAATCTTTTTTTGTACCTGCAAGGTCATGCCTAGTACATCTAAACTATGATTTGGCACTCTGACTGGGGCTGACCCGTGTTACGATTCGTAGACGTTAAAGTCACTTGCTAAACTTTAAGGTCATGGTCAGTGGCACAAGCAAACTTTGTCAAGACATTGCGCACAACAACCACACCAAGCCACCAGTATTCTACCTTTTTTTAACCTGCAAGATCATGCCCAGTACATCTGCACTGTGATTGGACGCTCTGACCGTGGCTGACTCGTGTTATGATGATTAGAAGTAAAAGTCACTGGGATGCATTTGTGGTCATCGTCAGTGGCGCATGCCAACTTTGTCAAGGCTTTGCGCACAATAGCCAAACCGAGCCACCAGTATCCTACCTTGTTTGCACCTGCACGATCATGCCTAGTACATGTGCACTGTGATTGGACACTCTTACTGTGGCTGACTCGTGTTATGATCCAGAGAAGTAAAAGTCACTTGGATACATTTGTGGTCATGTTCAGTGGCACATGCCAAATTTGTCAAGGCATAGCGCAAAAAAGCCACACCGAGCCACCAGTATTCTACCTTGTTTGAACCTGTAAGATCATGCCTAGTACATCTGCACTGTGATTGGACACTCTGACCGTGGTTGACTCGTGTTATGATCAATAGAAGTAAAAGTCACTTGGATACATTTGTGGTCATGGTCAGTGGCACATGCCAACGTTGTCAAGGAATTGCATACAATAGCCACACCGAGCCACCAGTAATCTACCTTGTTTATACCTGCAAATTCATGCCCAGTATATCTGCACTGTGATTGGACACTCTAACCGTGGCTGACAAGTGTTATGATTCATAGCCGTTTAATGTACTTGGTAAACTTTGTGGTCATGGTCAGTGGCACATGCCAACTTTGTCAAGGCATTGCGCACAATAGCCGTGCCAAGCCACCGGATTTTTACCTTGTTTTTACCTGCAAGGTCATGCATATTAGATGTGCACTTTGATTGGGCACTCTGACCGTGGCTGACTCGTGTTATGGTTCGTAGAAGTTAAAGTCACTTGGTAAACTTTGTGGTCATGGTCAGTGGCACATGCCAACTTTGTCAAGGCGTTGCGCACAATAGTCACACCGAGCCACCAGTATTGTACCTTGTTTGCACCTGCAAGATCAAGCTTAGTACATCTGCACTGTGATTGGACACTCTGATCGCGGTTGACTCGTGTTATGCTTAATAGAAGTAAAAGTCACTTGGATACATTTGTGGTCATGGTCTGTGGCACATGCCAACTTTGTCAAGGCATTGCGCACAAAAGCCACGCTGAGCCACCAGTATTTTACCTTGTCCATACCTGTTATGTCATGCCCAGTATATCTGCACTGTGATTGGGCACTCTGACTGTGGCTGACTCTTGTTATGGTTCATAGCCGTTTAAGGTACTTGGTAAACTTTGTGGTCATGGTCAGTGGCACATGCCAACTTTGTCAAGGCATTGCGCACAATAGCCGTGCCAAGCCACCCGTTTTTTAACTTGTTTATACCTGCAAGGTCATGCATATTATATGTGCACTGTGATTGGGCACTCTGACCGTGGCTGACTCGTATTATGATTCGTAGAAGTTAAAGTCTTTTCGTACACTTTGTGGTCGTGGTCAGTGGCAGATGCCAACTTTGTAAAGGCATTACGCACAATAGCCACACCGAGCCACCAGTATTCTACCTTGTTTGCACCTGGAAGATCATGCCTAGTACATCTGCACTGTGATTGGACACTCTGACCGTGGCTGACTCGTGTTATGATCAATAGAAGTAAAAGTCACTTGGATACATTTGTAGTCATGGTCAGTGATACATGCCAACTTTGTCAAGGAATTGCGCACAATAGCCACACCGAGCCACCAGTATTCTACCTTGTTTATACCTGCAAGGCCATGCCCAGTATATCTACACTGTGATTGGACACTCTGACCGTGGCTGACTTGTGTTATGATTCATAGCTGTTTAATGTACTTGGTAAACTTTGTGGTCATGGTCATTGTCACATGCCAAATTTGTCAAGGCATTGCGCACCATAGCCGTGCCAGGCCACCGGTTTTTTTCCTTTTTTATAATTGCAAGGTCATGCAGATTAGATGTGCACTTTGATTGGGCACTCTGACCGTGGCTGACTTGTGTTATGATTCGTAGAAGTTAAAGTCACTTGGTAAACTTTGTGGTCATGATCAGTGGAACATGCCAACTTTGTCATGGCTTTGTGCACCAGAGCCACATGGAGCCGCCAATATTCCACCTTGTTTGCACCTGCAAGATCATTCCTAGTACATCTACACTGTGATTGGACACCCTGACCGTGGCTGACTCGTGTTCTGATCAATAGAAGTAAATGTCACTTGGATACATTTGTGGTCATGGTCAGTGGCACATGCCAACTTTGTGGAGGCATTGCGCACAATAGCCACACCGAGCCACCAGTATTTTACCTTGTCTATACCTGTAAGGTCTTGCCCAGTGTATGTGCACTGTGACAGGACACTCTGACCGTGGCTGACTCGTGTTTTGATTCATAGCCACTAATGGTACTTGGAAAACTTTGTGGTCATGGCAGTGGCACATGCCAAATTTGTCAAGGCATTGAGCACAATGGCAGTGCCAAGCCACCAGTTCTTTACCTTGTTTATACCTGCAAGGTCGTGCATATTAGATGTACGCTGTAATTGGACACTCTCACAGTGGCTGACTCGTGTTACGATTCGTAGAAGTTAAAGTCACATGGTAAACTTTGTTGTCATGGTTATTGGCACATGCCAACTTTGTCAAGGCATTGCGCACAATAGCCACACCAAGCCACCAGTATTCTACCTTTTTTTAACCAGCAAGATCATGCCTAGTTCATCTGCACTGTAACTGGACACTATGACCGCGGCTGACTCGTGGTATGATCAATAGAAGTAAAAGTCACTTGGATACACTTGTGGTCACGGTCAGTGCCACATGCCAACTTTGTCAAGGCATTGCGCACAATAGCCAAACGAAGCCACCAGTATTATACCTTGTTTGCACCCGCACGATCATGCCTAGTACATCTACACTATGATTGGACACTCTGACCGTGGCTGACTCGTGTTATGATCAATAGAAGTAAAAGTCACTTGGATACATTTGTGGTCATGATCAGTGGCACATGCCAACTTTGTCAAGGCATTGCGTAAAACAGCCACACCGAGACACTAGTATTCTACCTTGTTTGTACCTGCAAGATCATGCCTAGTACATCTGCACTGTGATTGCACTCTCTGACCGTGGCTGACTCGTGTTATGATCAATAGAAGTAAAAGTCACTTGGATACATTTGTGGTCATTGTCAGTGTTACATGCCAACTTTCTCAAGGCATTGCACACAATAGCCACACCAAAGCACCAGTATTTTACCTTGTGTATACCTGCAAGGTCATGCCCAGTATATCTGCACTGTGATTGGACACTCTGACCGTGGCTGACTCGTGTTATGATTCATAGCCGTTAAAGGTACTTGGTAAACTTTGTGGTGATAGTCTGTGGCACATGCCAATTTTGTCAAGGCATTGTGCACAATAGTTGTGGCAGGCCACCGGTTTTTAACTTGTTTATACCTGCGAGGTCATGCATATTAAATGTACACTGTGGTTGGGCATCCTGACTGTGGCTGAATCTTGTTACGATTCGTAAAAGTTAAAGTCACTTGGTAACCGTTGTGGTCATGGTGAGTGGCACTGCCAACTTTGTCAAGGCATTGCGCACAGTAGCCACACGGAGCCACCAGTATTCTATCTTGTTTGTACCTGCAAGATCATGCCTCACAGTCCCAAGGGTCCTCCCACCCGTGGTTTGCGTAACGTGCTGCAGTGCGAGGAGAATCGAGCTCCTCGTACGGAGGCCTGTCAAGGGGTGGCGAATCCAGGGTGCCTGCTGTGGCTGTAGAAGCAGCCAAGGGCAAGGGAGAGTGAGGAGGTGCCAGCGGGGAGAGAAAGAGATGAAGTAGCAGGGTCCGATGGTGAGTGGTGGAGGATGCACCGCACTGCGAGGTCAGAGCAGTAGATCAGGCTGTGCGTCTGCCGAGAGGCCGTCACCTTCAAGGAGAAGTGCTGCTGGCAGAGGGCAGCCAGCAGCAGTGCGGAATGCACAAGAGAGCGCAGAGTGAGCAAGAGTAGCCAAGAACAGCCGAGGGTAGCGGAGAGTCCTGCAGCGTGCAAGAGAGCAGATGGGAGAGAGCTTTAGGGTTGAGGAGAGCCCGAGAGGGACGACAGGGATACCCGAGAGTCACGGACAGCTGAGAGCAGCCGAGTGCAGCCTAGAGTGACTGCACAGAACGTGGAGAGCAGCGGAGAGCAGTTGCAGGAGAAGCCGAGAGTCGGGAGGAGACGAGCAGTTGAGATCAACGAGGGCCGTCGAACATGAGCGGGCGGGCGAGAGAGCACCCGCGGGCCTCAGAGAGTCGAGGCAAGCATCAAGAAACGGGTGCGGTGTGCTGGCCGGGGAGGATGGTAGCAGCCCCTGGATGTGCTGCAAGCCAAAGAGACGGCCGGAGGGACAGATTGTCCGCCGCGGTAATGTACGGGCCACAGCAACTGTGGGCCACACGAGGATTCAAGGGGCCAGGATCGACGAGTGGCGGGAGTGAATTCACGCTGCTCTCATACCAGTAGTTACTAGGACAATGCTTGGTTAGCCTGTGTTGTACGAGGCGGGTGAGAGCAATGGACAACAGTGCATGAGACACGCCATGGATGCGGTAAGCTTGCCTTAGAGACGTTCGCACTCAACCAAGACTGGTGAGGGGAGGGGGAGCGAGCGAACCTAGAACCGGTAAGCGCTCACCCACCACGAGCGATGAGCTCGAGCGGGTGAGTGCCGCCACCCGGGGGTCGAGCCCGACCACTCGGAAGTAACCGAGGGTGGCTACTCACCGATGCACGGCCAAAACCGGCACGCTGGCCCCCTGAGGATCAGCACCCAGGAAACATGCAGCTCCCCAATCACATGCAAGGAAAGGCAATATGAAGCAGAGCACGGCAGTGAGAGTGTACGGGCCCTGGCATCTACCGCATCACAGAGAGTCCTAGAAAGTCATAGAGAGTCATGCAATGGTCACGACTGTGCCCAAGTGCACTCCTGGGTCCAGCAGCAGGAGCAGCTTGAGGACGTCAACGGCTCCAACCACGATGGGCACATCGGACGCTTCCCCAGGTGGGACCATTGTCACTTAATATGTACAGAGTGTGTGCAGAGTGTGAGAGGCAAGAGGGCACAGAGTTGTGAGTGGCCNGGCGGCTACTCACCGATGCACGGCCAAAACCGGCACGCTGGCCCCCTGAGGATCAGCACCCGGGAAACATGCAGCTCCCCAATCACATGCAAGGAAAGGCAATATGAAGCAGAGCACGGCAGTGAGAGTGTACGGGCCCTAGCATCTACCGCATCACAGAGAGTCCTAGAAAGTCATAGAGAGTCATGCAATGGTCACGACTGTGCCCAAGTGCACTCCTGGGACCAGCAGCAGGAGCAGCTTGAGGACGTCAACGGCTCCAACCACGATGGGCACATCGGACGCTTCCCCAGGTGGGACCATTGTCACTTAATATGTACAGAGTGTGTGCAGAGTGTGAGAGGCAAGAGGGCACAGAGTTGTGAGTGGCCAACAAACTTCAACACCAGGCATCCTCTCTGCATGCACGGTTGTTGCATATATGTGGTTTGCAGGCAGGGTATGGAGCATAGAGTGGGGTCACAATGTTCTCCTAGTCTTAGATATTTTGAAACAATGTTGAAAGTGGAGAAGTTAAACTTGTCTCATGTATGGGGTTCAGTGGTGTAGTTTGGAGACTTCGGTCATCAGACGTCTAGGTGCAAGGTCGCACATTATTCGTGTTGTCGTTGCCCGGTTGTTCAATTTTCCAGGACGAAACAGGGTTCACGTAAGTTTGAACCAACAGCCGTGCATTTTTTTCTTTGCGGTGTTGGGAGTAGACTACAAGGCTCAAATCAGGATCGAGCCATGATTTGCTTGAACTCGCACTGAAAGTCATGGACCGGCAGCATGTGCTTGAATTGCGACTAAGGCCCAACTATTCAAGTACACAAAGATAGAACACTTAGTTAAACTTACTTTACAACCCTGCAGTTTCTTGCTCCAAGTACACTCATCGAGGATACATTTGTGGTCATGGTCAGTGGCACGTGCCAACTTTGTCAATGCATTGCACAAAATACAGACACCGAGCCACTAGTAGTCTACCTTGTTTGTATCTGCAAGATCATGCCCAGTATATCTGCACTGTGATTGGACACTCTGACCGTGGCTGACTCAGGTTATGATTTATAGCCGTTTCATGTACTTGGAAATCTTTGTGGTCATGGTCAGTGGCACAAGGCATTGCGCACAATAGCCGTGCCAAGCCACCGGTTTTTTACATTGTTTTTACCTGCAAGGTGAAGCATATTGGAAGTACGCTATGATTGGGCACTCTGACCGTGGCTGACTCGTGTTATGATCCGTAGACGTTAAAGTCACTTGGTAAACATTGTGGTCATGGTCAGTGGCACATGCAAACTTTGTCAATGCATTACGCACACTAGCCACACCGAGCCACCAGTATTCCACCTTCTTTGCACCTGTAAGATCATGCATAGTACATCTGCACTGTTATTGGACACTCTGACCGTGGCTAACTCGTGTTATGATCAATAGAAGTAAAAGTCACTTGGATACATTTGTGGTCATGGTCAGTGGCACATGCCAACTTTGTCAAGGCATTGCACACAATAGCCACACCGAGCCACCAGTATTCTACCTTGTTTGTACCTGTAAGGTCATGCGCAGTATATCTGCACTGAAATTGGACAATATGACCGTGGCTGACTCGTGTTATGATTCATAGCCATTTAATGTACTTGGTAAACTTTGTGGTCATGGCAGTGGCACATGCCAACTTTGTCAAGGCATTGCGCACAATAGCCGTGCCAAGCCACCGGTTTTTTACCTTGTTCATACCTTCGAGGTCATGCATAGTAGATGTACGCTGTGATTGGGCACTCTGATCGTGGCTGACTCGTGTTACAATTCGTAGAGGTTAAAGTCACTTGGTAAACTTTTGTAGTCATCGTCAGTGGCACATGCCAACTTTGTCAACGCATTGCGCACAATAGCCACACCGAGCCACGAGTATTCTACCTTTTTCTAACCTGCAAGATCATGCCTAGTACATCTGCACTGTGATTGGACACTCTGACCGTGGCTGACTGGTGTTATGATGAATAGAAGTAAAAGTCACTTGGATATATCTGTGGTAAAGGTCGGTGGCACATGCCAACTTTGTCAATGCATTGCGCACAATAGCCAAACTGAGCGACTAGTATTCTACCTTGTTTACACCTGCACGATCATGCCTAGTTTATCTGAATTGTGATTCGATACTCTGACCGTGGCTGACTCGTGTTATGATCAACAGAAGTAAAAGTCACTTGGATACATTTGTGGTCATGGTCAGTGGCACATGCCAACTTTGTCAAGGCATTGTGCAAAATGGCCACACAGAGCCACTAGTATTCTACCTATTTTGTACCTACAAGATCATGCCCAGTATATCTGCACTGTGATTGGACACTATGACCGTGGCTGACTCGTGATATGATTTATAGCCGTTTAATGTACTTGGAAATCTTTGTGGTCATGGTCAGTGGCACAAGGCATTGCGCACAATCGCCGTGCCAAGCCACCGGTTTTTTACCTTGTTTTACCTGCAAGGTCATGCATTTTAGATGTGCACTGTGATTTGGCACTGTGACTGTGGCTGACTCGTGTTATGATCCGTAGACGTTAAAGAAACTTAGTAAACATTATGGTGATGGTCAGTGGCACATGCAAACTTTGTCAAGGCATTACGCACAATAGCTACACCGAGCCACCAGTATTCTACCTTGTTTGCAACTGTAAGATCATGCGTAGTACATCTGCATTGTTACTGGACACTCTGACCGTGGCTGACTCGTGTTATGATCAATAGAAGTGAAAGTCCCTTGGATACATTTGTGGTCATGGTCAGTGGCACATGCCAACTGAGTCAAGGCATTGTGCACAATAGCCACAGGGAGCCACCTGTATTGTACCTTGTTTATACGTGTAAGGTCATGCCCAGCATATCTGCACTGTGATTGGACACTCTGACCGTGGCTGACTCGTGTTATGATTCATAGCCGTTTAAGGTACTTTGTAAACTTTGTGGCCATGGTCAGTGGCACATGCCAACTTTGTCAAGGCATTGCGCACAATAGCCATGCCAAGCCGCCGGTTTTTTACGTTGGTTATACCTGCAAGGTCATGCCTAGTACATCTGGACTGTGATTGGATACTCTGACTGTGGCTGACCCGTGTTACAATTCATAGACGTTAAAGTCACTTGGTAAACTTTGTGGTCATGGTCAGTGGCACATGCCAACTTTGTCAAGGCATTGCGCACAATAGCGACACCAAGCCACCAGTATTCTACCTTGTTTGCACCTGCAAGATCATGCCTAGTATATCTGCACTGTTATTGGACACTCTGACCGTGGCTGACTCGTGTTATGATCAATAGAAGTAAAAGTCACTTAGGATACATGGTCAGTGGCACATGCCAACTTTGTGAAGGCATTGCGCACAATAGCCACACCAAGCCACCTGTATTTTACCTTGTTTATACTTGTAAGGTCATGCCCAGTATATCTGCACTGTGATTGGACACTCTGACCGTGACTGACTCGTGTTATGATTAATAGCCGTTAAAGGTACTTGGTACACTTTGTGGTCATGGTCTGTGGCACATGCCAATTTTGTCAAGGCATTGCGCTCAATAGCCGTGCCAAGCCACCAGTTTTTTTAACTTGTTTAGACCTGCAAGGTCATGCATATCAGATGTGCACTGTGAATGGGCACTCTGACCATGGCTGAATTTTGTTACGATTCGTGAAGTTAAAGTCACTTGGAAAACTTTGTGGTCGTGGTCAGTTGCACTACCAACTTTGTCAAGGCATTGCGCACAATAGCCACACCGAGCCACCAGTATTCTACCTTGTTTGCACCTGTAAGATCATGACTACGACATATGCATGGTGATACGACACTCTGACCGTGGCTGACTCGTGCTATGATCAATATAATTGAAAGTCACTTGGATACATTTGTGGTCAGGGTCAGTGGCACATGCCAACTTTGACAAGGCATTGCACACAATAGCCACACCAAGCCACCAGTATTCTACCTTGTCTGTACCTGTAAGGTCATGCCCTGTATATCTGCATTGAAACTGGACACTCTGACCGTGGCTGACTCGTGTTATGATTCATAGCCGTGTAATGTACTTGGTAAACTTTGTGGTCATGGAAGTGGCACATGCCAACTTTGTCAAGGCATTGCGCACAATAGTCGTGCCAAGCCACCAGGTTTTTACCTTGTTTATACATGCAAGGTCATACATACTATATGTACGCTGTGATAGGGCACTCTGATGGTGGCTGACTCGTGTTACGATTCGTAGAGGTTAAAGTCACTTGGTCAACTTTGTAGTCATGGTCAGTGGCACATGCCAACTTTGTCAAGGCATTGCACACAATAGCCACACCGAGCCACCAGTATTCTACCTTTTATTAACCTGCAAGATCATGCCTAGTACATATGCACTTTGATTGGACACTCTGACCGCGACTGACTCGTGTTATGATCAATAGGAGTTAGAGTCACTTTGATACATTTGTGGTCATGGTCAGTGGCACATGCCAACTTTGTCAAGGCATTGCGCACAATAGCCACACGGACCCACCTATATTGTACCTTGTTTATACGTGTAAGTGATAGAAATGAAGCCTTGACAAGAGAAAGAAAACCTCGCTCTCAATAACAGTTCAAGTCCACCGACTGAGCCACCTTGACTAACGACTCTCTGGTTAGGCGACCGTTCGGACCCGTCAGCCAAGTTATCCCCTAATAAAGTGACACCTGTCACCCACGGCCGGCTAGTGGAAAGAAGCCGTTGCCTTGCTCATTTGTCCTGTTCTGACCCTTTTTTACCGAGGATGTTCATTCCTTTGAGTTCACCAGAACAGTTCTGCACATCCTGTTCCCCTTTGGTTCCGCGGCTTTGCCGCCGTGTCTTCGCCCTGCTCGTCCCCTGCATTTCCTGTCCTCGCCACCTCTCAACGCTTCGCTTTGTCACTCACGCTCCTTCGCTCAGCTCCACACTCCCCCAACCATCACTCTCTTCACAAGCACTCTCTCTTTCACATCAAGCAGTCTACCTCGGCTACCTCGCTTCTCAGGCTCTACCTGCTCTCGCGACTAACTCCTCAGACGGCTCTTGCTTGTGTCACTCTGCTGACGTACACATGCCTGTCCATTGCTTCTGCTTGCTTCTGCTACCGCCACTCTTGTGTCTGCATTTTTTTGACATGGTATCAGAGCTCCAAGCAACATCACCTAGAGATCCGTGACCACGTAATCGCTCTATCGTTGCCCCCGCTTCATCGCCTCCTCTCTGTCGCCGCTGCCGTCACTCCGCGCCTCTCCGCTTCATTCACAGCTGACATCAGCAGTTCTGCTTGACGAGCTCTCTACGCTGAAGAAACGCCTTGTCGTCCTAAGAAGGCCCTGTAACCACTTCCGCGCCCGTGGTTAACAATCGGTGACGTGTCGCCTACATCAGCTGTAAGTGACTCTCAAGCCGCCGCCTGCCGTCAACTACCAAGAAGCTTCCTGCCGCCTCCCATCCACTGCCACCTCATCACATCTGCCTGCACTGACATCTCCTCCCATTCATCCTGCCTCATCATTCTCATGTGCTCCTCCATCGTCGCTATCCCCAGTCCGCCCGCGTCCATCATCTCGAGTCGCCTTCTCGCTTTGCCTCCTCGCCTCGTAAGCAGCTGCAACCAAAGCTGCCAGTGCCAGGATATCGGACACCACCAGTCTTCCTGCTCCCATTTTGGAGCCAACTGGGGAACAAGCCGTCACTCTTTTGGCATCAGCAGTCGAGTGTCCCTGCCCGCTGCCTGGCCTCCTCTGCCGCAGCCAACTTCTTGCAGCCAACAGGACATCGGAGACCACCAGTCTTCCTGCTCCAACTTCCGAGCCACCTGGGGAACAAGCCGTCACTCTCCTGAACGCGAGAAGAAGAGGTTGTGTTGCTTCCACCTGCCGCGCCGCGTCTCATCCCCTTGTTCTCCGCTCACATCGCTTCCTGCCTCCTGCCTCCTCCATCATCATCAGCTTCCTGCCTTCATCCTCATCTGCCTTCATCATTCCTCCTCCTCCCTACTCGAGTCTCCTCCTCTTCTTTAGCCGCTCGCCTCTGCCNCAGCCAACAGGACATCGGACACCACCAGTCTTCCTGCTCCAACTTCCGAGCCAACTGGGGAACAAGCCGTCACTCTCCTGAACGCGAGAAGAAGAGGTTGTGTTGCTTCCACCTGCCGCGCCGCGTCTCATCCCCTTGTTCTCCGCTCACATCGCTTCCTGCCTCCTGCCTCCTCCATCATCATTAGCTTCCTGCCTTCATCCTCATCTGCCTTCATCATTCCTCCTCCTCCCTACTCGAGTCTCCTCCTCTTCTTTAGCCACTTGCCTCTGCCTCGTCTTCATCTCTTTGTCTTCAGCATCATCCACACCGCCTCCGCATCGCCTCCTCTTCATCATCAGCATCCTTCGCGCCGCTCTCCATCCATCATCCGCATCAGCATCATCTACTCGCGCACGTGGTTTCGTCCCTGCGTCCACTCATTAATCAATCGCTTCCTCTGCCTCCGCATCACCTTCTCCCCACCAGCATCCTACGCATCGCCTTCCGTCCATCATTCTCATCAGCATCATCTCCTCGTGCACGTGGTTTTGCCCCTGCGCCCACTCCATCATCAATCGTTTTCCGCCATCATCCGTTTCAGTTCCGCTCGACACAAGGATCCGCCCGATCACGTCGCCTTTTCCGCGACGACCTGCGCCCACACCGTAAACTTCCTTCAGCGTACGTGGTTCGGCCCCTGCGCCCACTCATCAATCAATCGCTTCCTTTGCTTCACATTGCTTCCAGCTCGGCACAAGGATCCGCCTGGTCGCATCGCCCGTTCTGTGACGACCTGCGCCCACGCCGTAACTTCGTAGCGCACGTGGTTTGGCCCCTGCGCCCACTCATCCATCAATTGCATCCTCCGCTTCTGCAAATTGTTCTCAGCTCGGTACAAGGATCCGCTTGGTCGCATCGCTCGAATCGTGACGAACCGCGCCCACGCTGAAACTTCCATCAGTGCACGCGGCTCGCCCCTGCACCCACTCTGCCACCCATTGTTCCTCCGCCATCTTCCGCCTTTATCACTCTTTTGACACAAGCATCCGCCCGGTCACATCGCCTTTCCGCGACGACCTGCGCCTGCGCCGTACCCTCAATCACGTACGAGGACTCACCCCTGTGCCCACTCCATCATCAATCATTTCTCGCCATCCGCATCATTCCCAGCTCAGCACACGGATCTGCCCGGTCGCATCGCCTCTTTCGCGACGACCTGCGTCCACGTTGATACTTCCTTCAGCACACGCATACAACAAGTCCGCTCCGTCGCATCGCCATCGGCCCTCTTGTAAAGACTGACTGGCCTCATCTTCTTGCCCCTCTCCTTTCAATCAACTATCAACAGTCCTCCTTCTCCATAGAAGAGGAACGACGCACCATTCTCATGTACGATGAAGTCGCCTCCCTCACTGACAACATTTCCCCACTCTGCTTCGCACCCGATGGGAGTCACAACTTTGACCGATGGCGCCGCCAACTGCGTCGTGAAATCGCCACACTGGACATGTATGGATACAACCTCCTTGATGTGCTACAAAATGTTGGAAGCAGAGAAGCCCGCAGAACTGCACGTGGAAGAAGAGAGTACAGGACTGCCCAAACTCAACTGCGAGGACTTCTCTACATGAGCACATACGACGAATTCCATCCTATCATTATAGCTCATTGTCATGAGGCTGTCTTCCGGACCAAACAAGCTCTCAGGGACTACTGCTCAAGCAGAGGAGCTGAACCCCCTGACCCTCATACAGCAGCCCTTGACCCTCCCCCATACAGTGAACTCCTGGAGGAATGACGATTCCAGCTGCAACCATTCATCAAAGATCAGAGGAGAATGGAAAAAGAAGCAGACCTTCGAGCCATGGAAGAACGGCCTCATACATCCCAATCTCCCACATCCTCTTATAGGGTGGAATACTGGGAGCGCTACTACCCGTGATCTTCTCTGCTTGCTTATCTCTTGTCAAGCTTCAAGGGGGGGTGTCAGAAATGAAGCCTTGACAAGAGAAAGAAAACCTTGCTCTCAATAATGGTTCAAGTCCACCGACTGAGCCACCTTGACTAACGGCTCTCTGGTCAGGCGACCGTTGGGACCCGTCAGCCAAGTTATCCCCTAATAAAGTGACACCTGTCACCCACGTCCGGCTAGTGGAAAGAAGCCGTTGCCTTGCTNCCTTCGAGCCATGGAAGAACGGCCTCATACATCCCAATCTCCCACATCCTCTTATAGGGTGGAATACTGGGAGCGCTACTACCCGTGATCTTCTCTGCTTGCTTATCTCTTGTCAAGCTTCAAGGGGGGGGTGTCAGAAATGAAGCCTTGACAAGAGAAAGAAAACCTTGCTCTCAATAATGGTTCAAGTCCACCGACTGAGCCACCTTGACTAACGGCTCTCTAGTCAGGCGACCGTTGGGACCCGTCAGCCAAGTTATCCCCTAATAAAGTGACACCTGTCACCCACGTCCGGCTAGTGGAAAGAAGCCGTTGCCTTGCTCATTTGTCCTGTTCTGACCTTTTATATCGAGGATGTTCATTCCCTCGAGTTAACCAGAACAGTTCTGCACATCCTGTTCCCCTTAGGTTCCACGGCTTCGCCGCCGTGTCTTCGCCCTGCTCGTCCCTCGCATTTCCTGTCCTCGCCACCTCTCAACGATTCGCTTCGTCACTCTCGCTCCTTCGCTTAGCTCCCACACTCCCCCAACCATCACTCTCTCCGCAAGCACTCTCTTTCACATCAAGCTGTCTACCTCGGCTACCTCGCTTCTCTGACTCTACCTGCTCTCGCGACTAGCTCCTCGGACCGCTCTCGCTTGTGTCACTCTGCTGACGTGCACGTGCCTGCCCATTGCTTCTGCTTGCTTCTGCTACCGCCACTCTCGTGTCTGTACTCTTCTGACAGTAAGGTCATGCCCGGTATATCTGCACTGTGATTGGACACTCTGACCGTGGCTGACTCGTGTTATGATTCATAGCCGTTTAAGGTACTTTGTGAACTTTGTGGCCATGGTCAGTGGCACATGCCAACTTTTGTCAAGGCATTGCGCATAATAGCCATGCCAAGCTACTAATTTTTTACCTTGTTTATACCTGCAAGGTCATGCCTAGTACATGTGGACTGTGATCGGGCTCTCTGACTGTGGCTGATTCGTGTTACAATTCATAGACGTTAAAGTTACTTGGTAAACTTTGTGGTCATGGTCAGTGGCACATGCCAACTTTGTCAAGGCATTGCGCACTATAGCCATACCAAGCTACCAGCATTCTACCTTGTTTGCACCTGCAAGATCATGCCTAGTGCACCTGCACTGTGATTGGACACTCTGACCGTGGCTGACTCGTATTATGATCCATAGAAGTAAAAGTCACTTAGGATACATTTGTGGTCATGGTCAGTGGCACATGCCAACTGTCTCAAGGCATTGCACACAATAGCCACACCAAGCCACCAGTATTCTACCTTGTTTGCACATGCAAGATCATGCCTAGTACATATGCACTGTGATAGGACACTCTGACCGTGGCTGACTCGTGTTATGATTCAGAGCCGTTTTAGGTACTTGGTAAACTTTGTGGTCATGGTCAGTGGCACATGCCAGTTTTGTCAAGGCATTGCGCACAATAGCCGTGCCAAGCCACCGGTTTTTTAGCTTGTTTATACCTGCAATGTCATGCATGTTATATGTGCACAATGATTGGTCACTCTGACCATGGCTGGCTTGTGTTACGATTCGTAGAAGTTAAAGTCACTTGGTAAACTTTGTGGTCATGGTCAGTGGCACATGCCAACTTCGTCAAGGCATTGCGCACAATAGCCACGTCGAGCCACCAGTATTCTACCTTGTTTGCACCCGCAAGGTCATGCCTAGTGCATCTGCACTGTGATTGGACACTCTGACTGTGGCTAACTCGTGTTATGATCAATAGAATTAAAAGTCACTTGGATACATTTGTGCTCATGGTCAGTGGCACATACCAACTTTGTCAAGGCATTGCACACAATAGCCACACCGAGCCACCAGAATTCTACCTTGTTCATACCTATAAGGTCGTGTCCAGTATATCTGCACTGTGATTGGACACTCTGACCGTGGCTGACTTGTGTTATAATTAATAGCCGTTTAAGGTACTTGGTACACTTTGTGGTCGTGGTCAGTGGCATATGCCAATTTTGTCAAGGCATTGCGCACAATAGTCGTGCCAAGCCACGGGTTTTTTACCTTGTTCATACCTGCAAGGTCATGCCTAGTACATCTCAACTGTGATTGGGCACTCTGACTGTGGATGACTCCTGTTACGATATGTAGAAGTTAAAGTCACTTAATAAACTTTATCGTCATGGTCAGTGGCACATGCCAACCTTGTCAAGGCATTGCGCACAATAGCCGTGCCAAGACACCGGTTTTTTACCCTGTTTATACCTGCAAGGTCATGCATATTTGATGTGCACTGTGATTGGGTACTCTGACCGTGGCTGACTCGTGTTATGATTCCTAGAGGTTAAAGTCACTTGGTAAACTTCGTGGTCATGGTCAGTGGCACATGCCGACATTATCAAGGCATTGCACACTGTAGCCACACCGAGCCACCAGTATTCTACCTTGTTTGCACCTGCAAGATCATGCCTAGTACATCTGCACTGTGATTGGACACTCTGACCGTGGCTGACTCGTGTTATGATTCCTAGAGGTTAAAGTCACTTGGTAAACTTCGTGGTCATGGTCAGTGGCACATGCCGACATTTTCAAGGCATTGCACACTGTAGCCACACCGAGCCACCAGTATTCTACCTTTTCGGCATCTGCAATTTCATGCCTAGTACATCTGCACTGTGATTGAACAATTTGACAGTGGCTGACTCGTGTTAAGATAAATAGAAGTAAATGTCACTTGGATACATCTGTGGTCATGGTCAGTGGCACATGCCAACATTGTCAAGGCATTGCGCACAATAGCCACACCGAGCCACCAGTATTCTACCTTGTTTATACATACAAGGTCAGGCGCAGTATCTGTATTGTGATTGGACACTCTGACCGTGGCTGATTCGTGTTATGATTCATAGCCGTTTAAAATACTTGGTAAACTTTGTGGTCATTGTCAGTGGCACATGCCAACTTTGTCAAGGCATTGCGCACAATAGCCGTGCCAAGCCACCGGTTTTTAAACTTGTTTATACCTGCAATGTCATGCATGTTATATGTGCACAATGATTGGTCACTCTGACCGTGGCTGACTAGTGTTATGATTCGTAGAAGTTAGAGTCACTTGGTAAACTTTGTGGTCATGGTCAGTGGCACATGCCAACTTTGTCAAGGCATTGCGCACAATAGCCACACCGAACCACCAGTATTCTACCTTGTTTATACCTGTAAGGTCATGCCCAGTATATCTGCACTGTGATTGGACACTCTGACTGTGGCTGACTCGTGTTATGATTCATAACCGTTTAAGGTACTTGGTAAACTTTGTGGTCATGGTTTGTGGCACATGCCAGCTTTGTCAAGGCATTGCGTACAATAGCCATGCCAGGCCACCGGGTTTTTACCTTATTTATACCTGTAAGGTCATGCATAGTACATGTGAACTGTGATTGGGCACTCTGACTGTGGCTGACTCGTGTTACGATTCATAGAAGTTAAAGTCACTTGGTAAACTTTGTGGTCATGGTCAGTGGCACATGCCAACTTGGTCAAGGCATTGCGCACAATAGCCACACCGAGCCACCAGTATTCTACCTTGTTTGCACCTGCAAGATCATACCTAGTACATATGCACTATGATTGGACACTCTGATCATGGCTGACTCGTGTTATGATCAATGGAAGTAAAAGTCACTTGGATACATTTGTGGTCATGGTCAGTGGCACATGCCAACTTTGTCAAGGAATTGCAATTAATAACCACACCGAGCCACCAGTATTCTACCTTGTTTATACCTCTAAGGTCATGTTCAGTATATTTGCACTGTGATTGGACACTCTGAATGTGGCTGACCCGTGTTATGATTCATAGCCGTTGAAGGTACTTGATAAACTTTGTGGTCATGGTCAGTGGCACATGCCAACTTTATCAAGGCATTGCGCACAATAGCCGTGCCAAGCCACCCGTTTTTAACCTTGTTTATACCTGCAAGCTCATGCCTAGTAAATCTGAACTGTGATTGGGCACTCTGACAGTGGCTGACTTGTGTTACGATTTGTACAAGTTAAAGTCACTTGCTAAACTTTGTGGTCATGGTCAGTGGCACATACCAACTTTCTTCAAGGCATTGCGCACAAAAGCCATGCCAATACACCGGTTTTTTACGCTGTTTATACCTGCAAGGTCATGGATTTTATATGTGCACTGTGATTGGGAACTCGGACTTTGGCTGACTCGTGTTATGATTCATAGAAGTTAAAGTCACTTAGTAAACTTTGTGGTCATGGGCAGTGGTACATGCCAACTTTGTCAAGGCATTGCGCACAATAGCCACACCAAGCCACCAGTATTCTACCTTGTTTGCACCTGCAAGATCATGCCTAGTACATCTGCACTGTGATTGGACACTCTGACCGTGGCTGACTCGTGTTATGATCAATATAAGTAAAAGTCGCTTGGATACATTTGTGGTAGTGGTCAGTGACACGTGCCAACTTTGTCAAGGCATTGCGCACAATAGCGACCCCGAGCCACCAGTACTCTACCTTGTTCATACCTGTGAGGTCATGTGCAGATTATCTGCACTATGATTGGACACTCTGAATGTGGCTGACTCGTGATATGATTCATAGCCGTTTAAGGTACTTGGTAAACTTTGTGGTCATGGTCAGTGGCACATGCCAACTTTGTCAAGGCATTGCGCACAATAAATATGTCAAGCCACTGGTTTTTTATCTTGTTTATACCTGCAAGATCATGCATATTATATGTGCACTGTGACTGGGCACTCTGACCGTGGCTGACTCGTATTACGATTCGTAGAAGTTAAAGTCACTTGGTAATCATTGTGGTCATGGTCAGTGGCACATGCCAACTTCGTCAAGGCATTGCACACAATAGCCATGTCGAGCCACCAGTATTCTACCTTAGCTGCACCTGCATGGTCATGCCTAGTACATCTGCACTGTGATTGGACACTCTGACCGTGGCTGACTGGTGTTGTGATCAACAGATTTAAAAGTCACTTAGTTACATTTCTGGTCATGGTCAGTGGCACATGCCAACTTTGTTAATGCATTGCGCACAATAGCCCCACCGAGCCACCAGTATTCTACCTTCATCATACATGTGATTGAACACTCCGGCTGTGGCTGACTTGTGTCATGATTCATAACCGTTTAAGGTACTTGGTAAACTCTGTGGTCATGGTCTGTGGCACATGCTAGCTTTGTCAAGGCATTGCGCACAATAGCCATGCCAAGCCACCGATTGTTTACCTTGTTTATACCTGTAAGGTCATGCCTAGTACATCTGAACTGTGATTGGGCACTCTGACTGTGGCTGACTCGTGTTACGATTCATAGAAGTTAAAGTCACTTGGTAAACTTTGTGGTCATGGTCAGTGGCAAATGCCAACTTGGTCAAGGCATTGCGCACAATAGCCACACTCAGCCACTAGTATTCTTCCTTGTTTGCACCTGCAAGATCATGCCTAGTACATCTGCACTGTGATTGGACACTCTGACCGTGGCTGACTCGTGTTATGATCAATACAAGTAAAAGTCACTTGGATACATTTGTGGTCATGGTCAGTGACACATGCCAACTTTGTCAAGGAATTGCACACAATAACCACACCGAGCCACCAGTATTCTACCTTGTTTATACCTGTAAGGTCTTGCCCAGTATATCTGCACTGTGATAGGACTCTCTGACTGTGGCTGACCCGTGTTATGATTCATAGCCCTTTAAGATACTAGGTAAACTTTGTGGTCATGGTCAGTGGCACATGCCAACTCTGTCAAGGCATTGCGCACAATAGCCATACCAAGCCACCAGTTTTTTACCTTGTTTGTACTTGCAACCTCAAGCCTAGTACATCTGAACTTTGATTGGGCACTCTGACTGTGGCTGACTCGTGTTACGATTCGTACAAGTTAAAGACACTTGGTAATATTTTGTGGTCATGGTCAGTGGCACATGCCAACTTTGTCAAGGCATTGCGCACAATAGCCGCGCCAAGACACCGGTTTTTAACCCTGTTTATACCTGCAAGGTCATGCATATTAGATGTGCATTGTGATTGGGTACTCTGACTGTGGCTGACCCGTGTTATGATTCGTAGAAGTTAAAGTCTCTTGGTAAACTTTGTGGTCATGGTCAGTGGCACATGCCAACTTTGTCAAGGTATTGCGCACAATAGCCACACCAAGCCACCATTATTCTACCTTGTTTGCACCTGCAAGATCATGCCTAGTACATGTGCACTGTGATTCAACACTCTGACTGTGGCTGACTCGTGTTATGATCAATACAAGTAAAAGTCACTTGGATACGTTTGTGGTCATGGTCAGTGGCACATGCCAACTTTGTCAAGGCATTGCGCACAATAGCCACACCGAGCCACCAGTACTCTACCTTGTTCATACCTGTGAGGTCATGGACAGTATATATGCACTATGATTGGACACTCTGACTGTGGCTGACTCGTGTTATGATTCATAGCCGTTTAAGGTACTTGGTAAACTCTGTGGTCATGGTCAGTGGCACATGCCAACTTTGTCAAGGCATTGCGCACAATAGCCATGCCAAGCCACCGGTTTTTTAACTTGTTTATACCTGCAAGGTCATGCATATTAGTTATGCACTGTGATTGGACACTCTGACCGTAGCTGACTCGTATTACGATTCGTAGAAGTTAAAGTCACTTGGTAAACTTTGTGGTCATGGTCAGTGGCACATGCCAAATTCTTCAAGGCATTGCGCACAATAGCCATACCGAGCTACCATTATTCTACCTTGTTTGCACCTGCAAGGTCATGCCTAGTAAATCTGCACTGTGATTGGACACTCTGACCGTGGCTGACTTGTGTTATGATCAATAGAAGTAAAAGTCACTTGGATACAATTGTGGTCATGGTCAGTGGCACATGCCAAATTTGTCAAGGCATTGCACACAATAGCCATTCCAAGCCATCAGAATTCTACCTTTTTCATACCTGTAAGGTCATGCCCAGTGTATCTTCACTGCGATTGGACACTCTGACCGTGGCTGAATTGTGTTATAATACATAGCCGTTTAAGGTACTTGGTAAAATTTGTGGTCATGGTCAGTAGCACATGCCAACTTTGTCAAGGCATTGCGCATAATAGCGGTGCCAAGCCATGGGTTTTTTGCCTTGTTTATACCTGCAAGGTCATGCTTGGTACATCTAAACTGTGATTGGGCACTCTGACTGTGGATGACTCCTGTTACGATTCGTATACGTTTAAGTCACTTGGTAAACTTTGTCGTCATGGTCACTGGCACTTGCCAACCTTGTCAAGGCATTGCGCACAATAGCCGTGCCAAGACACCGGTCTTTTACCCTGTTTATACCTGCAATGTCATGCATATTAGAAGTGCACTGTAATTGGATACTCTGACCGTGGTTGACTTGTGTTGTGATTCGTAGAGGTTAAAGTCACTTGGTAAACTTTGTAGTCATGGTCAGTGGCACATGCCAACTTTGTCAAGGCATTGCGCACAATAGCCACACCAAGCCACCAGTATTCTACCTTTTTTGCACCTGCAAGATCATGCATAGTACATCTGTACTGTGATTGGACACTCTGACATTGGCTAACTTGTGTTATGATCAATAGAAGTAAAAGTCACTTGGATACATGTGTGGTCATGGTCAGTGGCACATGCCAACTCTGTCAAGGAATTGCACACAATAGCCACACCGAGCCACCAGTATTCTACCTTGTTCATACCTGCAAGGTCATGCGCAATATATCTATACTGTGATTGGACACTCTGACCGTGGCTGACTCGTGTTTTGATTCATAGCCGTTTAAGGTACTTGGTAAACTTTGTGGTCATGGTCAGTGGCACATGCCAAATTTGTCAAGGCATTGCAAACAATGGCCGTGCCAAGCGACCGGTTTTGCAACTTGTTTATACCTGCACGGTCATGCATATTATATGTGCACGATGATTGAGTACTCTGACCATGGCTGACTCGTGTTACGATTCGTAGAAGTTAAAGTCACTTGGTTAACTTTGTGGTCATGGTCAGTGGCACATGCCAACTTTGTTAAGGCATTGCGCACAATAGCCACGTCAAGCCACCAGTATTCTACCTTCTTTGCACATGCAAGGTCATGCCTAGTACATCTGCACTGTGATTAGACACTCTGACTGTGGCTGACTCGTGTTATGATCAATAGAATTTAAAGTCACTTGGATACATTTGTGGTCATGGTCAGTGGCACATGCCAACTTTGTCAAGGCATTGCACACAATAGCCACACCGAGCCACCAGTATTCTACCTTGTTCATACCTGCAAGGTCATGCGCAATATATCTATAATGTGATTGGACACTCTGACCGTGGCTGACTCGTGTTCTGATTCATAGCCGTTTAAGGTACTTGGTAAACTTTGTGGTCATGGTCAGTGGCACATGCCAAC
>SZWC01000342.1:204344-221562 GCA_023375785.1 Penium margaritaceum | reverse complement strand
TTTCAAACCCATGTCATATTAGGGTTTGATATTCTCTTTTAAAATTGTTGAACCAGGGTTTGACATTCCAATGATTTCTGAAATTATCTTAATGGACATATATTTCTGAAATTCTCTTGAATTGAGGTGTCAAGTGAAAATGAAAATTATTGTGGGGTATGATAGGGATATCCGACAGGTGGCAGATATTTGGTCCACCGGTCACTGGTTGTTTCACTGCCATATCAACGATTACTCCTGCTGCACAGTTTGAGTCCACGTACGTGGATGATTGTTGATTTCTTTCTGAATATTTTTACTTTCAGTTCTGTCCGCAAATCGTACTTCAGTCCCTTTTTTGAACTATCATTTTATGCGCTCCTGGTGGCGAAATCAGCGCAAACGCGAGGTTCACGATGAAACTCGGAGCTCGAAAGTTTTGCAATGCCCCTTTTTGTTTTTGACGCATTCGATTGCCGTCGATCAATCAGTTGATGCAATCAATCCCCGTCGGTTGCTCGGACGCCGTCTATCTCTCTACCGACGGTGAGCAAGAACCGACAATCGATTGATGTCGATCGATTGGCCGACGGCCGAGGAACGATCGACGAGGGCTAATTGTTGATGGGACCACTGCCGGTGGTCGCCGGAAGTGGATCCATCGACGGTGGCTCCTCGTCGGATCGATCCACTGCCGGTGTTCGCTGGCCGTGGATCCATCGACGGTGGCTCCTCGTCGGATCGATCCACTGCCGGTGGTCACCGGTCGTGGATCCATCGACGGTGGCTCCTCGTCGGATCGATCCAATGCCGGTGGTCGCCGGCCGTGGATCCACAGCCGGTGGTCGCCGGCTGAGGACTGACCGGCCCGTCCACCATTGATCCGCTTGGATCGATGCTGAACGCAGCATGGATCCAAAGGCCGACGAGGCCTGGCGGGGAGCACGAGGCAGGGGCAGGGCCTCGCAACCACCCACCGGTCGGGTCCTATGCCTCGAGCGAGGCCGATGAGGCCTGGCAGGAGGCAGGGGCAGGGGCAGGGGCCCTTGCAACCACCCACCGCTCGGGTGGTTGACGATGGATCCGCGTCGTAACAACGCTATGAAGTACTACTAGTCGTTCCGCATCACTCATACGCGAATAGAGCATTGCGATTGTAGGAACGAGGTGCATCCATGGCACCTCGGCGCCAGACTGCACCATCTATGATGGAATCGTCATCCCTTCCATCTTCAACCTCTGTTGCCTCTGCGTAACGTCTGAATCATGCGGACTTCAACCCCCCTCCTGCCAGGCGTCTCCATGGAGATCATCTAACGCTGGCCCTCTCGCGTCACGGTCGGCCAGTGCCTACGGCCTCAAGGAAACCTGGGTTTTTTTGTGGCTCATGCGGCGTTATGTCAAGCGACACTTGCGACCGCATCCGCGGGCATTTCGGCATCCCAAACAGCAACATGGCCACGTGCCCGTTCCCACCGCCTCACGCCAAAGACGTTCTTGGCCTTGAGAGGGCCCCTCGTCCAGCAGCCGACTGGAAACCTGCTTGCCCCCATCTGTACAACGGCCTCGGGGATTCATGGGGTACAAGTAGCAAGCCTGCAGACCATAGCATACATCAGTGATCCCACCAGTTAAGGATAGGATTCTGGGGAAGGTGCTGAGACTGTGTATGCTGGTGAGGTAAGTTTGTGATCCACCGTCATGGGGGTTGGAGCTCCGTTGCTGCTCTCAAGTCCAAAGTGCTTCAGGAGTGAGGCAATGTAGGGTTCTTGGGACAGAGTGATGAGTCACTTCTCCCGGTCCCTCTTGATGTGAATTTCCCAGGTAATGGGTCAGTTCCCAAAGGTCTTTCATGGTGAAACGTCCCAGGAGTGCTTGCTTCAAATCCTCGAGAGCACAAGGATTGTTGGAGGTGAGAGCAAGATCGTCCTCATAGACCATAATATAGGTCTGCTCATCTGGTCAAGAACGGAGGAACAGACGGGGATTGGAAGTGGAAACCGTGAATCCCAGGTAAAATAGAGTTGCTCGGAGTTTGGCATGCCATTCTCGAGGGGATTGTTTGAGCCCATAGACTGGGCGATGTAGCTTCCAGAGAGTGTTGGGCTGGTCTGGTGTGTAGCCTTCGAATATGCCAGGTAGACAGTTTCGTTCATATCTCCTTGGAGAAAGTCTGTGGACACGTCCATGGCATGTAGTTCCATGTCTTTAGTGGCCGTAATATGTAGTAGGACTCGTAGGGTGGTCAGCTTGGCAGTGGGTGAGAAGGTGTCAAAGACGTCCACGCCATATCGCTGTGAGAACCCCTTTGCCACATAACGAGCTTTTAATTCTGGTGGCTTCCCTAGATGAGTCTTAACACGGAAGACCCATTTCCATGTGACCACATTGGTGTGAGCTGGTTGAGGTACGTCAGTGTAGGTGGAGGTAGCCTTAAAGGAGGCCAGTTCGTTGGCAATGGCGGCTCGCCATTGGTCTGCTTGGGGCCCATTTACAGCCTCCGCATATTTTCTGGGGGTGGCAATGGGAGCTGTGGTAATGGTGGTGCTGAATAGAGGAAGGCGAGGATAGCGTTGGCGTCGATGATTCATGGGAGGAGGTGGTCGTCGAAGAGAGATGAGACCGTCTCCAGCTGCAACCCAGGAGGGCAGGAAGGAGGTTCGAAGAAGCTCCACCTGGCGATCTTCCTGGATGTCAAGGTCTCCGTCTGTGTCAGTTAGGGTGATAAGCGAGGCTGCTGCTCTGTCTCTGGTATACTATGGGAGCACCAGTTCTGCTACTGGTGTCATTCTCGGGACTGGTACCCCAGATGCTGTAGTTGTTGTAGGTTCTTCTGTGTCTACTACTGTTATTGTTGGTGCTGGTGCTGCTGCGACTGGAGAAGGGACTAGTGTTGCTGAGGGAAGCGTTCTTCCGAGTGTTGGCAAATGTTCTGAGATGGATTGAAAATCAGCGTTAAGAGTGAGAGGAGTGAGTGGTGGCAGTGCCATTGGTCGTGGTTGTGTGGGAGTGTGTGTAGGAGAGAAGATTGGTGGAGTGGATACTGTTGGAGGACTTGCTGGTGTGGCAGGAGCGACTGCAAGAGGTAAGGTGGCCGGAGTTGTAGGCATTATAGCTTGTTCAGGAAAGAGTGTCCAGGTAAGAGGAGTAGTGGAGATTGGCGCGGATTGCCGGAACAAAGGAGTAATTTCATGGACATCTATGCTACATGTTTCCTGTTTGAGGTCCGGCTCGTATAATAAGTAGCTAAGGGAGTTGAGGGCAAATCCAACAAACATGCATCGTGGCCCCAATTTGGAGAGAAGCGCGTGAGCTTGGTCAAATTGAAAGAGTAGGACGTAGGCTGTGGAACCCCAGACTCGAAGCTTGGAGACATCTGGCGTATATCCCAGCCAGAGTTCTGCTGGGGTGATATCGAGAAGATGCTTGGCTGGATAAACATTGTGTACCCTGGTGGCATAACGGAATGCATAGGTCCTGAAGGTTTCCGGCGCTCCGGCATGCACAAGTAGAGTGCGCGTGAGAGCGGCCAGGACACCATTCTGTCTTACTACCACTTTGTTCTGCTTGGGTGCTTCTGGGACACTCATCTCATGCCCAATGCCGCGTTCTGCCAAGAATACACGGAGCTCATGAGATAGGAATTCACTACCTCTGTCTGTCCGGATTTTACCAATGGACCGGTTGAGGCGACTCATCTAATACTTTGACCACTTGACGAAGGCAGGCTTGGCATCGGCTTTAGACTTGAGAGGGATTGTGGCGCCGAAGCNAGAATGGTCGTCCACAATGGTGAGGAAGTACTCATAGCCTTGAAGGGAGGTGGGATGAATTGGTCCCACAAGATCCATGTGGAGGATGTCAAGAGGTCTTGCTGTTCGAGCGGCTCGAGGAGGGTGAGGGGATGCTTTTAATTTCCCAAGACTGCAAGCAGTGCAGGATGGTCATGCAAGGCGAGTTAGTGGGGAGAGCAATGGCAGGCCGTTGACCATATTTTTGGCCTGAACACGGAGAAGTGCATTGGAATTTTGATGACCAAGGCGATGATGATGCAGGAGTAGAGGATGTGAGAGGCTGCGGCAGTCACAAGTGGAGGGTTGAGTGTCGGCTTCAACAGCAAAGATTGCTGTTGTGCGAGGAATCTACAGGCGATAGAGGTTGTTGCGAACTGTGAAGGTTGCATGCGGTTTGTTATCAGCTATCGTCAGTTGGGCTTCCGAACCATAGGCGGGGAAGAAGATATTTACACCTTCCTTTTGGAGTTGATGAACAGAAAGGAGATTGTGTCGTAGGTCAGGGGTATGGTAACCCCGGATTTGTCCACTTGGTGCTGCCGGAGACGTGAGAGTAGGGGTGTAGCAGCGGAGATATGTCATTCCTTTGGTGGCACCGGTGATGGTTACTGGTGTTGCCAATGGTGTGGTTACGTCAGCATCTTTGAAAGCATGAATAACACACCCCGAGTCGAGAACTTGTTCAACGTAGAGGGAGGCAGATGTTGTAAGAAGCGTCAGCGGAGGAGGTTCTCCATCTTGAACGGAAACTTGTGCGACATCGAGAATGGAGGACTCAAGTGCGGTGTCACCGTCCGTATTTTCATCGGCTGGCGCGGCGCGAGGTGGAACGAGGCGAACAAGCACAGTTGCGACTGTGAAGAAGATATGGTGGCCTGTCAACCAGGGCTCGAAACTGTCAGAATAATGTAGTCACGAGAGTGACAACAGCAGAAGCAAGCTGAAGCAACAGACAGGCATGCGGGCGTCACCAGAGTGACGTAGGTGAGAGCGATGCGAGCAGTTAGTCGTGAGAGCAGGTGGAGACTGAGAAGCGAGGTAGCCGAGGTAGACAAGTTGATGTGAGAGAGGGTGCTTGCTAGGCGAGTGATGATTGGCGGAGTGTGAGGGCTGAGCGAAGGAGCGAGAGTGATCGAGCGAAGCGTTGAGATGTGGCGAAGACAAGAAGCTTGAGAGATGAGGAGAGCGAGGACACGGCGGCAAACCCGAGGAACCAAAGGAGAACAGGATGGGCAGAACTATTCTGTTTAAGTTTTGGAGGGAATGAACATCCTCCATATATACAGGCAAACAGGACATACGAGCAACGGCTTCTTCGCTAGCCGGACGCGAGCGACTCATTGTCACGTTGGTCGGTCACGGTTCGCATGGGACCGTTGGACCGTTTATTTATTCTCTCTTGCGAGAGGTGACCTGGACTTCTGCTTGTGTTATCCGAAGCCTCTTTCCGCAACAAGAATCGGAGACAGAGAACATACATTTCTGACACCCTCCCTGAATCTGACTCAATTCTTGTAAGGTTGGCTTCCTCCTCGGGTCCATCAAAGTACTTCATGAATGTGGTTCCCGGGAGGTTTCCTTGTAACAGTCAAGGACCAGTGGAATTCGAGCAGATGCTACTACTCAGCAGTGTTGTAGTCTTGGTGGTTTGTGGGCTGGCGGAGGCATGGGGCAATGGCATGCATGAAGTAGGTCTCTCTACATTTTGCTGAGGGTGCATTTGCGTTTGCGAATGAGGGGATGGAAGATGGTAGTAGTGATGCTGAGCAGGGCTCCTCGAATTTCTTCTTCCACAAAGGGTACCAGAGTGCAGCGGAAATTTGCAGGAAAGCGTCCGCCTCCTTTGTAGAGAAGGTAGTGTTGGAGGGTGTAGGAGATTGGGACGCCTTTGATGTAGCAGAGGTGGAAGAGGTTGCAGAAGTCTTGCGACCACTAGAGAATGTTTGTCGCTCCACTTGCACTGAGTACCAGATCCTCACATTGTGTGAGGAAGTACCATGGGAAAGAGGAGAAGTTGACTGGTCCATAAATACTAGTGGTAGTGTTGATAAGTGGTCGGTCTGCTGGAAGAGGAGGTCTCTTGGCAATGAAGGTCATTTCAAAATGACGATAAGCCGAGAGGTGGTTAGATGAGAGCAGTTGTTGATGGAACTGAAGAGGCAGGTGAAGAGCGTGTCGATGAAGGCAGAGAAGACTTGAGAGGTTGGAGCGAAGAGACTGAGAAGGGCCGAGTGCGGTTAAGGAGGATGTGAATGAGTTACTGGGCAGGGCGGATAAAGACGGGCAGAGGATCTGATGAGGACTTGATGGGTGCAGGGATGGAACCTCGTGCACTGTGGAAGTTTTCGGCGTAGACGCAGGTCGTTGCAGGGAAGGTGATACGACCGGGCGGATCCTTGTGCCGAGCGGAGCGGAAGCTGATGATGAAGGAGGAATGCTCGATGATGGAATGGGCGCAGGGGCGAATCGCGTGCGTAGAAGTAAGTTACGGCGTGGGCGCAAGTCGTCGCAGAGAAGGCGATGCGACCGGGCGGATCCTTGTGCCGAGCTGAAGTGGAAGCTGAAGCGGAGGAAATGATTGATGGATGAGTGGGCACAGGGGCAAAACCTCGTGCGCTGAGGAAGTTTTAGCATGGGCGCAGGTCGTCACGAAAAAGGCAAAGCGACCGGGCGGATCCTTGTGCCAAGGTGGAAGCAATGCGAAGCGGAGAAGCAATTGATTGATGAGTGGGCGCAAGGCCAGAACCACGTGCGCTAAACAAAGTTTCCGGCGGGGGCGCAGGTTGTCGCGGAAAAGGCAATACAACCGGGCGGATCCTTGTGCCGAGCAGAGCTGAAGCGGATGATGGCAAAAAATGATTGATGATGGAGTGGGCACAGAGGCGAAGCCACGTGCATGAGGAGATGATGCTGATGCGGATGATAAACGGAAAGCGGTGTGGAGAATGCTGATGATGGAGGGGGAGGTGATGCGGAGGCGGTCCGGATGATGCTGATGACAAATGGGATGAATATTATGCAGAGGCGAGCAGCCTATGAAGCTGAGGAACCTCGAATGAGGAGGAAGAGGAATGAAGGAGGCAGATGAAAACGGCGAGAGACGGAGAGCGACGTGGGCGGAGAGGGAGACGATGAAACCCGGTGCGGCAGATGGAGGTGAAACAACCACTTCCTCTTGCGTTCAGGAGAGTGACGGCTTGTTCCCTAGTTGGCTCGGAAGTGGGAGCAGGAAGACTGGTGGTGTCCGATATCCTGTTGGCTGGAGGACGTTGGCTGTGGCAGAGGAAGTCAGGTAGCGGGCAGGGACTTAGACTGCTGATGCCAGGAGAGTGATGGCTTTTTCCCCAGTTGGCTCGGAAATGGGAGCAGAAAGATTGGTGGTGTCCGATATCCTGGCAGCGACAGCTTTGACTGCAGCTGCTGAAGAGGCGAGGAGGTGATGCGAGAAGGTGGCTCGAGATGATGGATGCTGGCAAGATGGGGATGACAGCGAGGAAGGGGCAGATGAGGCTGATGAGGCAAGGAGAAAGCGAGGAAGATGCTGGCGGAGGCAGATGTGATGAGGAGCAGCGGACGACAGAACGTAGGAAGCTTCTCGGTAGTTGACAGCAGGTGGCGGCTCGGGAGTCACTTGCAACTGATATAGGCGACACGTCACCGGTTGGCCACGGGCGCGGAAATGGGCGCATGGCCTTCTTAGGACGACGAGGCGTTTCTTCAACGTAGAGAACTCATCGGACTACTGGTGTCAGCTGCGGATGAAGCGAGGAGGCCGGAGACGGCGGTAGCGGTGGCAGGAGAATGTGAGCAGAAGCGATGTAGCGAGGATGACGGCAGGGCGATGACACAGTCACGGATCTCCAGGTGATGTTGCCTGAAGCTCTGATATCATGTCAGTGGAATGTAGTCACGAGAGTGACGATGGCAGAAGTAAGCAGAAGCAACAGGCAGGCATTCGGGCGTTAGTAGAGTGACGTAGGCGAGAGCGATGCGAGCAGTTAGTTGCGAGAGCAGGTGGAGACTAAGAAGCGAGGTAGCCGAGGTAGACAAGTTGATGTGAGAGAGGGTGCTTGCCATGCGAGTGATGATTGGCGGAGTGTGAGGGCTGAGTGAAGGAGCGAGAGTGACTAAGCGAAGCGTTAAGAGGTGGAGAAGACAGGAAGTGTGAGCGATGAGCGGAGCGAGGACACGGCGGCGAAGCCACGGAACCAAAGGGGAACAGGATGGGCAGAACTGTTCTGGTTAAGTTTTGGAGGGAATGAAGATCCTCCATATATACAGGCGAACAGGACATACGAGCAACGGCTTCTTTGCTAGCCGGACACGAGCAACTTATTGTCACTTTGGTCGGTAACGGTTTGCATGGGACCGCTGGACCGTTTTGTTTATTCTCTCTTGCGAGAGGTGACCTCGACTTCTGCTTGTATTATCCGGAGCCTCTTTCTGCAACAAGAATCAGAGTCAGAGAACATACATTTCAGACAGAAACCCAGTGCTCTGATACCATGTCAGAATTTCGAGGGGGGAAGAGTGCGAGACGGGATGGCTCGTGGCGCTAATTGGCAAAAGATATGAGTTGAGGAGGTTGGCACTAACAAGTTCTGGAGGTGAGCGATGCGAGACAGGCAGCCGGCCGAGGATGGAAGCGATGACAGTTGCGAGAGTGATGAAGAGAAATGATTGATTGATGGAATAGTGGAAGCAAGAGTACATTGATCTAAGATACCTTAAAGTAGTGTTGCTTGGACTTCGCTAGGACCCCTGCGGGGTGGAAGTGCTACTTCGTGTTCTTTGAGAGACGTGTTGCGATGGTTTTGCCAGAGCGTAGCTTGTCGGATTTCTCCAGGACTTTGGGACATGATAGTGTCGGTGCACGGATCTCGGTTGTGCGTGTCTGTTGAGATTCATGCGGTTCTTTTATTGTCGGTGCTCGGATGTGCTCCTGTCTTCACGCTGGTTTCTCTTCTTTGTTTCTGCCACGAGGAGAGAGCGGGTGGGAGAGAGGACTGAAGACTGGAAAAACGTTTTAAGTCCCGCTCCAGAGAGGACGAGAGGAGGGTGGCGGGGAAGCAAGAGAAGTCGACAGCTGATCCACCAGAGGCGACGCAGTCGTTGGATATGTGGTCGCTGCAGCCACCGGCGGCGCGGGTCGAGGGTGCGGCGGACCTGCGATGATCCCCACTTGACTGGATGTCAAGGGAGGAAGGGCGAACACCGAGGGTGGGACGGCAGTCAATGGTGGACGGTCAGCTGAGGAATGCTCCTCACGGTTGCAGGGCAATTCTTCACCATTGGTGCTTGAATTAGATGCCGAGGAGGAAGGGCCGAGCCGCTGACGGTGAAGCCAGCGCATGAGCACCCTCAGTGCCATCGCGTTAGGAGGGTCGACAGTTTGTACCGGGAAGATAAGTGTGAGGCCTGCATGATCCTGCCGATCTCCCTCCACATGGCGGTATGAAGTCCGCAGCATGATCCCACGGTGAGGAAAAGGATGCTAGTTTGCAGGAAGAGGACCTTGCTGGCGATACTGCACCACCCAGTCAAGAAAGCAGCATAAAGCTCGCGTTCCGCGGTGAAGAGAGAGGTCGAGGAGGTAAAGAAAGCGGAGGAAGTCGTGATGGTGCAGATGAAAACTCCATGCCATGAATGGAAGGAGGTTGGGCTGGATTCGTTCTGGGTGGGTGGGGATCATGGTACAGTGTAGGAAGAAGCAGAAGGCTGCCGGTCCGGTAGCAGTGCAAAATGTCCAGCGGATAGAGGTGCCGCAATTCTTCAAGGTACTCATCCCACTTGTCCTCCAGCCTGTGCACGGCACTGGTGATGAACACGCGGACCATATCACGGATCAATTGCTGTTGTAGGTACTGCACGCGCTCATTGATGAGTTGTTTGGCCTGATCAACCAGCGTGTAGATGGTACGGTATTGCTAAAAGACATCCTCACGGAGGGCCAGGGCCCTCGCCCTTTGGTGCGACATATCCTGCAGTCTCGCATGATCGGCTGCCCACTCCTCCTCGCACTCAGTTCGTAGCTGCTGCAGATATGGTAACTCCGCCTCGAGTTGCTGCAGCCCTACAGTCAAACGAGCCATCTCTGCACGTGTTGCCCGGAGGGTTCGGTCCAACTCTGCTCTTTGGTTAATAAGACACTGCCTTTCCGCTGCGGGTGGCTCGTCACCTCTGTCCGCAACCTCGTTCCAATCATCTTGCAGGCGCCGCACCTCTTGGAGTCTCGCTTGGATTGCCGCTGCTCGAGTTTCTTGGACCTGAATGCGCTACTGTCTGTCAGCGCGGGCGGACTTGCACGCAGCGAGGCCGTTCCTCACTTGAGCCAGGTTGGCGGNGAGCTGCTGCAGCCCTACAGTCAAACGAGCCATCTCTGCACGTGTTGCCCGGAGGGTTCGGCCCAACTCTGCTCTTTGGTTAATAAGACACTGCCCTTCCGCTGCGGGTGGCTCGTCACCTCTGTCCGCAACCTCGTTCCAATCATCTTGCAGGCGCCGCACCTCTTGGAGTCTCGCTTGGATTGCCGCTGCTCGAGTTTCTTGGACCTGAATGCGCTACTGTCTGTCAGCGCGGGCGGACTTGCACGCAGCAAGGCCGTTCCTCACTTGAGCCAGGTTGGCGGCAGAGCTGTGTACATGATCCGCGTACGTCCTCACCCACATCCCGTGCTGCTCCCAGAGTCTCTCCACTCTGACTATCCATGCTCAATTCTGGGTGATGTGAAGCGCCAATGCTTGCCACCGTGCCTCGTTGCTATGAGGGTCAGGTACTTCCGGTGAGGGTGGGGGTGCCAGGCAGGGGTCATCCATACGCAAGGTGCGGAGAAGGTCTTCTGCTTCCGCCATAGTGAGAAACGCTGCGAGCGTGCGGGCCTCGAACTCAGAAGCAGCAGCCGCGTTCACCGTGCGTTCAGCGAGTTCGTACTCGTACCGGGCCTAGTCGGTGTGGGCCAACTCTGGCGTGTGGCTGGTGGTGTCGGTCTGTCGTTGTTCTCCAGTAGTGGTTGCGCGACAAGTGTGTTCCAGAGTGTCAAGAACTGTGGTTGTCTCTGTCGTTGACTGGCGGCTGCGTAAACAGTGTGAACTTTGTGAACGAGAATTTGAGGACCGCCGTCCCGATCCGCGAGAGGGCGCCCGAGCGATCCGGGACGGCCGGGTGGGATGGGCATGTCGCCGTGGTTGTCAAGGGGCGAGGGACATGTGAGGTTCCAGGTCACGTTGATGTGTTGGACGCTCACCTTCAATCACCCGTGATCGCGTGGAGACGCGTTCTCCTAAGAGGACGATGTCTTCTGAAGCTCCTGTCGTCGTTTTCCTACGTCGTGTGATGTGGGCATGCACCTTCGTTGGATACGGTGCATGATCCTTCGGAGAGTCGCTACTGTCCGTGGATGATGCTGGTGCATTAGCAACGATTCTCATAAAGCGTGCTCCGGTGGATCGATTGCCCGCATGCGCTGAGCGGCTGATGGGAGAGGCCTGCCCCGTCAACAATCAAGCATCTCGCTGATGTGGCATTTCCCTTGCTTCAAATTGAAGTGGGACGTGTGATGGCGCATCGTCATCGTCGTGCAACGTCATGCATGTTCCCTCGAGCAAAATTATCACGTCGCATGCTGTCAACCAGTCGTTCGCGAGGAGGACATCGTATGTGGACGTTTCACACACAGGATCGGCAAGCTTCGGTGAATATTTCCGACCTAAAGGGGAAGTAAATCAATATGGTCCTCGGATTGGGTGATCTCCCCTCCCGCGGTGTAGAAACAGAGGTCGACGGCTCGGATGAGGTATGACCAATTAAGCCATCGAATGACGTGCATGGCGACTGTGGTATGCGTCACCCCCATATCCACAATAGCGACAAATTTCAACCCGGCGATCCAGACAGTGCATGAGAACACTGTACACACGTACTCCAGCAATGGTTGGCAGCACAGGGCCATGGGTCGCCATGTAAGGACCCCGTATCAAGAATGTCGTGAATGGCCCACCGAGTTTCATCGACATGATCCGTCATCCTACGGTGACCCGGCAATTTGAGCCTATAGTTTACTCTCCACCCTGATGGTGCCAACGCGGCGTTAATATCCACGAAGAAAGTCTCAAGTTTAATAATTTACCCCAGCAGATGAGTAAGGAGTTCCATCCAAGTCAGCACGAGGTGGGTGCGGTCGAAAAATTACCAGATGGCGTCCGCCACTGATGAACGGACCGCACTTGGTGGCGTCGGCGTCACAACTGGCAGGGTGTGCACCGTGGGTGCTGGGGCAGGGTCATGTTGCATACGGTGAAGCCATTCCCCGTATTCTTTGTGCGTCCATCCTGGCACATTCTTGAAGAGGTCAATTCTTCATTGCATATTGATGTGGCCTACGTTCACGTCGTATTGAGGGAAGCCCTCAAGAGGGTATGCCCAGCGGTACTCCTCAGCGGTGAGGTCGCACGACTGGCCTTGAATCCGAATAGTTCCACGAGGAGGGGGCTCGTGTGGAGGTGGTCCACCTCCATATGATGGTAATTCGTGGGAGCTGCGGTCCTTCCACCCTTCACGTGGTAATCGGCTAAGAGCATCTGTATTGCGGTTCGCAAATTCTGATTCATATTTGATCGTGAGGTTGTGTCCTTGTAGAAGTAGGGCCCATTTGCCAAGAATTCGCTCGTGGTTTTGCGACGTAAGCAGCCATTGGAGGGCCTGATGATCTATGAGGATGGTGAAGGGTTTCCCATTCTTGACGTAACATCTGTATAATTGGATAGCCCATAAGATCGCCAGAAATTCTCCGTTCACATGAGGATACTTAGCTTTTGCGTCGTTGAGCGCGCACCTGTCGTAGCAGACCACCCTCATCATGCCGTCGTCTGCGCGTTGAGATAGGATAGCCCCAATACCTTCCTGTGAGAAGTCTGTTGTGATGACGAACGGCATATTGAAATTCGAGAATTCCAGCATCGGCGCCGTGATAAGGCGATGCTTAATCTCGACCCATGCGAGTTGGCAGGCCTCCGTCCACTCAAAGGGTTCATCTTGGTGAGTGAGGTACTGCAAAGGACGAACAATCGTGGCATGATCACGGACGAACTTGCGGTAGAAGCTGACGAGCCCTAGGAAGATCTTGACCTCGGATGATGCAATGGGGCGCTTCCACTCACGGACGGCTGCAATCTTGGCTGGGTCTGTAGATATTCCTTGTGCACTGATGAGAAATCCCAGGAACTCCATGCTAACCGCCTCAATGACACACTTGGCGGCTTTCAAATGAAGGTTTGCGGAGTGTAGGACCAAAAACACGGCATCAAGCAAAGCCATCAGCTCTTGGAAGCTAAACGCAGCGACCATGAAGTCATCCACGTAACAACATGCGTTGGGAACATTACGTAGTACTTGGTCCATTATGCGTTCAAACGTAGCACTGGCATTGCGCAATCTGAAGGGCATACGAGTGAAGGCATATAGCCCGTCCGGGGTGATGAATGCTGTCTTCAGCATATTGTTTCGATCCATATGAATAGTGTGAAAGGCAGATTTGACGTCAAGCTTGGCAACCCAACTCTTTCTGCACTGTCGTTCTTGGATGTCGACGATGAGTGGCACGGGGTAAGCATCTTGAATGGTGACCTTGTTAAGGTCATGAAAGTCAACACAAGACCGTTTTCTGCCGTCCGATTTCCCCATAATCACTAGAATGGAGTGCCATGGGCTTTTCACTTCAACAATCACGACCTGTTCCTTGAGCTCACGCAGGACCTCATTGATGATGTCCTTCTGGTCCTAGAGCAGGCGTCGAGCCTTCTGCTTATGTGCAGTTGCGTCTCCTGTGTTAATGACATGGACTGTGTCGACTGCTCCAATCTACTTTGACTTGTTTTCACATATTTCTTCATGGTAGATGAGAAGCTCCTTGACTTCCTACCTCTGCTCCTCTGTTAGGTGCTCATGGGGCATGTGGTCCCATCGTTGGGAATGTAGGACTGTGGGTGGTGGCAGTTCTTCATCCTCCACTAGACCGACTCTGAGATCAGGGTCTGCATCCCAATAATCATATACCTGCAAGTTGAAATTGCGGGAGCCACATGGGGAGATAGTGAGGGCCTTTGGTTGACGTGGAGATGGCTCATCATTGAGGCGCGGCGAGCCGACGTCACTCATGGGTTCTTCATCTGAGTCTTGTGAACCAACATCTTCGCACATATTAGTGTCATTGTCACACACCAGCATTTTCCCTTTGTGCTTCGCCTCCTTGACAAGATCGTTTGGGATTGTTGGTTGCGCGGTCACCGGTACGAGTGGGCAGCTCGACACCTGAAGAGGCCCTGGATGAGGTGAGGTGATCGAGGCCCGGCTGAGGTCAGCACGGTGGCGTTCTGTCGTGGGAAGGAACAGCCATGTGGGGGATTCTGCTGACGGTTTGGGTATCGGTCCCATGGGGAGCTTCGGTCGATCATCCGTCGGAGTAGCTTGTGCTCGTTTAGGGCATGGCTGCTGGGTTGTGGGTGTGCAATCCATCATCTCTTCTTCCTCGGCTTGTGGCGCAATCACAGGAGGGGCATCATGCTTGGGGAATGCCATGATAGAATTCCTGGTTGCGTGGTCTTCAGCACGGGCTTCTTCCAGGGAGAAGGGGTGACCGAACTTCGTAGGCATTGACGTCCTTGGGCCCACAATCAGAGCTGTATAGGTGGTATACCCTGATGACATCAACTTCATGACTTCGTCCGCATAGAACAGGCCTGCTTGTCGGGGGATGAGATAGTCTGTTCCTAGCAGGACATCGTAGGTGCGGGCCACCATGACCTGCACCCGCACAACGTCATGGATGAGGCCCACCTGCAGGGGAAGGTTATCTACATACGACACCGTGTCCTGCGTCCATGTTGCCAGATGCATCCGTGAACACCTTAGTTGTTGGTTGAATCTTGTGCTGCCAGCCAATTGCTTGCAGGACTTGAAGTGTCACCGTGGTATGGGTGGCGTCAAGGGCGATGATTGCTAGGAACGTCTTGCCACATATCCACACATAACAGCTAGCCACTTCATGGTGGGGAGCCTGCATTCGTGGTGGTGCAAGGGGCATGGGCCGCCACATCTTTGTGTTGGGTTCAGCTTATTTGGCTACCCGGCTGAGTCAGTCATGTGGGGCCCGAGTGCAGCTAATGTGAATGCGGGCTGGTCGAAGCTTTTCGGCGTATTCCTGCAGAACCGCTACGAGGTGGGATTTTGCTGTAGATACTCTCCAAAGGATATCTCCTAGAAGGGACGGTGGAAGGAGGTGAGGGCACTTGCCATGGGCTCGTCGCATGCTGAAGGCGCAAAGGTCACCGTCCGACGACGTGGAGGCGTGGGACCCCTTGGAGGGCGCGTGCGCGGTTAAGGTGGGGGCTTCGGGGGCATCGCCGAAATCTGACTTGGTAACCGTGTCGAGCGCGCTTCGACGCGTGTTTGCAGGTCAGCTTCAGCCCGTTCTTGTTGCTCTTTATATTGGCGCATGCACTCATACATCTCCGCAATCGACCATCCTTCCACACCTTGTACGTGAGCCACCGTGACAAGTTCCTGTTCTGCAGCCGTCAAGGGAGTCTTCGAGGTCTGTTCTTCAGAGCGAGGGAGATCGAGCTTCACATTCCGTGTAGGAGTATCTGAGGTAGATGGCTGAGTAGCAGCTGGTGTCTCTCCCGTCTCCCGCTGCTGCGCATACGCCTTCCATTGCGCCGGCCCATTGCCCACCGGACCAGAGGGACGGGCGGTGATGTTGGGACCAACAGCTTGCCGTGCAGCGGCAGGTCCTGGTCCAACCGGTCCGCGTCCTTGGTATTGTCCTCCTCTGGGTGACACGCCTGGCATTGAGGTGGGATTGGGACATTGTCGGTGCCGATGGGTTAATTATACGCATCCATAGCAACTCACGCGTGGGTAGTTATGGGGGTTCCTCAGGTTGGGTGTCCAAGCTCTTGTAGGCATGCAAATAGTGGGCGCCACATGTTGCTTTAGAGCAAACTGTTATTGAGCCGCTTGTCGTTTGATTTCCCTTTGCCGATGTTCTACTTCCTCCTTCAGTGCGTCTAATGTGCTGAAATGTCGTAAATCCAAATGTGTTAGCGATCCCCAGGACAAGAAAATCCCGGTAATACTCCTTGATCATGCGCAAGGGTATGTCGACACATCGCACCGAGATCTTGGTTAACTTGTCGTTGTGTACCTTGATGTTTTCTCCAACCTTCATGCGGATAGTACGAATGTGGAGCTCTGCTTCTTCGAGGCTCATGAGGTCGAAACGCTCGGTCATCCTATTCGCCAAATCATCCAAGTCAGCAAAAGGACGTTCCTTATGCTATGCAGTGAACCACTCCAAAGCTTTCCCTTGTAGCGCTAGGTGCACTGCTGGGACAATGTAGTCAAGAAATAACAACCCATAATCAAGACAAGTGCCCAACTTGAACAGCCACATGGCCGGGTCCTCCTCTGCTTCACCCTTGAAGATGTTGAGCTTTGGGAGAGTGTAAGAAGCCTTTGTCGCTCGGTTAAATGTCAGTTCCTGTGGAGGCACCATTAGCACCTACGCCCGTGGCGGGGCCCCCAGGTGGGATCGATGTGCTTGCACCAGGCCAACTGCCCTAGCACCAGCCGATGAAGTGACTACTGCTCCCCTTGGTCGAGCACGTCCTGCATCAGTTCCTCCCAGCCCAGAACTTCCCATGTGCTGTCTTACTAAACTCGCTTATACTCGCACAGTATACAGCTTGCCTCCATGAGCCAATGATCCTTGCCCAGGTCCAGTTGAACCACCCGTCATTCAGGGTCTTTACTGGATTCTTCCTGCCACAGGTATGGTTAACGTCTTGCTTGTTCAATGATGAGATGACTGTATCTTTGACTGGACAGGTGGTACGGTATATTTGGTTGACGGAGCCCCTGTTAGGATGTGTGTGTCCCCCAAGGCTCGTACTTGTTTGGTGGTGTTGGCCTGAGGGTGAGTGTGCACCCTGGAGGGTCCCTAGCAGTGGCTGGTTCACACCACCAACTGTTTTTGCAGAGACTGAAACTGTGGAGGCAACTGGTTCAAGGATGGCAAAATCTGGTCAGAGAGTGAGGCAATAGTTTTGGCCTCAATTGACTGGGAATTAACACTTGATCAAGGCTCACAAGCAGTGGCATTTTATAGCCACTGATCTAAGCTTTCCAGAACACCAAAGCATGCCAGATTTGGAGCTTCCTAGCAGATTCTATTGCTTCTAGAGTGCTCCTTGGTAGGCTGTCCTTTTCCCACCTAGGAAGGCATCCCTTCCCTCCTCTAGAAGCTTCTGCCCCTTCCTAGATTCCTCAGCTTGCTTCTAGTAGGAGGGAAGGTGTCCAGAAGACCAAGACACCTCTAGATGCCTTGTAGGACAAGTCACCCCTTCTAGAAGGTGTGCCACCTTCCTGGACCCTCACCTGGCCTTCTAGAA
>SZWC01000342.1:152518-176911 GCA_023375785.1 Penium margaritaceum | reverse complement strand
GAGTCAGCCACGGTCAGAGTGCCCAATCACAGTGCACGTGTGCTAGGCATAAACTTGTAGGTATAAACAAGGTAAAACACTGGTGGCTCAGGTTTGCTATTGTGCGTGATGCCTTGACAAAGTTTGCATGTGCCACTGACCATGACCACAAATGTATCCACGTGACTTTAACTTCTACGAACTGTAACACGAGTCAGCCACGGTCAGAGTGCCCAATTACAATGCACGTGTACTATGCATGACCTTGCAGGTATAAGCTGTCAGTATTCTGGAGGAGGCCACATTCTCACTGATGAACTAGAGGATAGAGTCTGGTGCGTTCCTGAGGCGCGGGCAAGCTCGTGGGGCGAGCCGCAGCGCCAAAGCGCGGGCTACGTCCTAGACTGTGCCGCAGCAACACTCAGGTCAGCATGATGAAGTTGACATAAAAGATGGAATTCAGGAAACACGGCTGGTAGAATATTGTCAGTACTTGGCGTGGGCGCAGCACCGAAGGTGCGTGCGCGATGAAGGAGGTAGGGGCCGCAGCGTAGTGAAGGCGGGCCGATGATGATTGAGTAAGATAGGACCACGGCAGTATGATGCGGGCAAGCCAGCGGGGTGAGCCACAGCAACCATGTGTGGGCCGCGAGTGAGTGGAGACGAACAAGCGGAGCGGAACGTAGGAGAGTGTGAGGCTACAGAGTCAGGAAACCCAGGCTCACCACACTGACAAATGGAGCAAGTGTGCCGCAGCTGGAAGGCGGGCACATGCGATAATGGACGAAGAGGACGCCGCAGCCACAAGGGCGGTGATGTTGGGACCAACAGCTTGCCGTGCAGCGGCAGGTCCTGGTCCAACCGGTCCGCGTCCTTGGTATTGTCCTCCTCTGGGTGGCACGCCTGGCATTGGGGTGGGGTTGGGACATTCTCGGTGCCGATGGGTGAATTGTACGCATTCACAGCAACTCCCAGGTGGGTAGTTATTGGGGTTCATCGGGTTGGGTGTTCAAGCTCATGCAGGTATGCGAACAGTGGGTGCCACATGTTCTTTTGGAGCAAACTGTTCTCAAGCCACTTGTCGTTTGATTTCTCTTTGCTTATATTCTGCTTCCTCCTTCAGTGCGTCCAGTATGCTGAAATGTCGTAAATCCAAATGTGCAATCGCCGGGACAAGAGAATCCCAGTAATACTCCATAATCATGCGTAATGGGTATGTCGACACATCGCACCGAGATCTTGGTAAAATTGTCGTTGTGTAACTTGGTGTTTTCTCCAACGTTCATGCGGATGGTACTAATCTGGAGCTCTGCTTCTTCGAGGCTCATGAGGTCGAAACGCTTGGTCATCCTATTTGTCAAATCATCAAAGTCAGCAAAAGGACGTTCCTTATGCTGTGCAGTGGACCACTCCAAAGCTTTCCGTTGTAGCGCTAGGTGCACTGCTGGGACAATGTAGTCAGGAGATAACAACCCATAATCGAGACAAGTGCCCAACTTGAACAGCCACATGGCCGGGTCCTCCTCTGGTTCACCCATGAAGATGTCGAGCTTTGGGAGACTGTAAGAAGCCTTTGTCGCTGGGTTCGAAGTCAGTTCCTATGGATGTATCATTAGCACCTGCGCCCGTGGCGGGGCCCCCAGGTGGGATCGATGTGCTTGCACCAGGCCAACTGCCCTAGTACTAGCCGATGAAGCGACTACTGCTCCCCTTGGTCAAGCACGTCCTGCATCGGTTCCTCCCAGTCCACAACTTCCCATGTGCTGTCTTGCTGAACTCGCTTGTACTCATACGGTGTACTGCTTGCCTCCATGAGCCACTGATCCTTGCCCAGGTCCGGTTGAACCACCCGTCATTTGGGGTCTTTGCTGTAGTCTTCCTGCCACAGGTGTGGCTAACGTCTTGCTTGCTTGATGATGAGATGACTCCATCTTTGACTGGACAGGTGGTACGGTATATTTGGTTGACGGAGCCCCTGTTAGGATGTGCGTGTCCCCCAAGGCTCGTACTTGTCTGGTGGGTCCGACCATGGATGAAGCATTGATTCCTCCTTGAGCTGGGACTTCTCGGCGGCGCGACGCTCCCAAAACAGAGGATGCCTTGCTTGTTTGCTGTTGGTGTTGGGGTTGATGCCCAGCATCTGTGCGACGTGAAGTCACGATAGATGGGCCTTCCCGTCGGGTTTCCCCTTGCCCTTTTCCCACCACCTCCAAGTTCCTCTCTGTTCGTGGTGGAGACACACCGCTGTCCAAGGCCGGTCGACGAGGGCAAACGGTTGGACGAGAGGGGAATGTCGGAGGACATAAGGTGACGAGTTGATGCAGGGTGTGTAAAGCCTGCACCGAAGGGTGATCCAACGATACTTCTTCTTCCTCTGCTTGGTCCTCATGGGCATCGTCCAAGTCTGCACAATCCCCGTCATGGGTGACAGAAGGTGCAGGTGAGGACGCCCTTGGGGTAGAGAACTCGAGGCGCTGCGGTGCGTCCTGCGTTGGCGTCATGTCCACTGCCTTGTAAACGGTCCTTCCATCTGGCGTCGTGACTTTATGGAGCAAGACGGGCCCTTCATCCGCCTCAAGCTCCTGCTCTTCGTATGATATATAGTCTTCCACCTGCATGGAGTCGCGCTGCCCATCTGGGTGGCGCGTGTCGTCTTCCTCTGTGTCCTTCTGGAAGTGATTGGCCAACCGTGCCTGTCCAATAGCCTTCAATTCACGGAGTTCCTCAAGCCGTCGCAGGTGAAATCCTTCTTCTTCGTCGGGGTCCGTCTCATCTCCTTTGTTGTACATCTGCAGGGACTGATCATCCACCGGATCCCACTCAAATCTATGGTCCAGCCCTGGAGGATCTTCTGGGCTTCTCTCGTAATGACGCGCGCTGACGGCTCGCCTCATCCTTTCTTTTTCGGAGACGTAGAGTGCGTTGGAGCTCATCATTGCGTTGCCAATGGCACAGCCAAATGATTCACCAGCACGATCGCTCTATCCTCACGCCTCGTAGGTTGGCAGGGGGACACCACCGTAATTAAGGAAATTGTTTGGGTTGCGGTGACGGATGGCCTGCGGTGTCTTCCGTCCGGTGGAAGATTCGACAGCTCCCTCCTTAGAGAACCGCGTTTCGGATTATAGACTGATCTGCAGGTACATTTCACACTCGTCACTGAAAATAAGTGAGTCCACACTCACCGCACCATTAACACTGTTATACCCTTTTTCGCCTTCGGCCGGAATCGGATCTGACAACATGTGAGGATCAGCTCCTTAGGTGTTGTTCGTTCTGCGCTATCCCCGCGGCTCCACTTACTTTCCTTTTCCAACTCACCACACAGGCAGACGGATTGAGGTTGCCGCAGCCAGGAGGCGGGCAGATGAGAAGATGGACGAAGATGACGCCGCAGCCACAAGGGCGGGCATGGACGGAGGCAATGAACGATAAAGGCATGAAAGGCACGGAGAACTGATTGAACCACAAAGGGTTAACTTAATGCATGCAAGTAGAGGAAGGTTTATAGTAGTCCTAATGCTAGTCCTAGTTAGGAGTCCTTGGCTACGATGGGCGGTGCGAGAGCAACAGCTGCAGCCGTGTTTCTGCTGTGGAGGCTGCTGATGCCTTCGGTGTTCCTGGAGCTCGTGGAGCCACTCCGAGAGGGACCCGCCAGTGTCGCCAGTGCCGTTGTGTCGGTATGCGGGGACCGGGCCGCGGTTGTTTCGTTGTGTTGGCGGGAGCGGCGGAATTCACCGTTGGTCTCCAGTTATATTGGACGGTTCGGATGACTCGTCCGGTAGGGGTGCGATCGCCAGTGGCGGGGACAGCGAAGCTCATCTGGCCGTTACCGAACCAGGCCGTNGTGTGGGACATTGAGCAACAACGACCATGAGGATGCCCAGTGACATTGAGAATTATTTCCAACAACTTTAACTTCTACGCATCGTAACACGAGTCAGCCACGGTCAGAGTGCCCAATCACAGTGCACATGTTCTATGCATGACCTTGCAGGTATAAAGAAGGTGAAAAAACCGGTGTCTTGGTGTGGCTATTGTGCTCAATGCCTTGACAAAGTTGGCATGTGCAACTGACCATGACCACAAATTTAACCAAGTATGATGAACTTCTACGAATTGCAACACAAGTCAGCCACGGTCAGAGTGCCCAATCACAGTGCACATGTACTATGCATGACCTTGCAGGTATAAAAAAGGTAGAATATTGGTGGCTCGGTGTGGCTATTGTGCACAACGCCTTGACAAAGTTGGCATGTGCCACTGACCATGCCCACAAAGTTTACCAAGTGAATTTAACTTCCATGAATCATCACATGAGTCAGCCACAGTTAGAGTCCCCAGTCACAGTGCACGTGTACTATGCATGACCTTGCAGGCATAAACAAGGTAACAATTTGGTGGCTTGGTGTAGCTATTGTGCGTAATGCCTTGAAAAAATTGGCATGTGCCACTGACCATGACCACAAAGTGTACCAAGTGACTTTGACTTCGACGCATCATAACACGAGTCAGCCACGGTCAGAGTGCCCAATCACAATGCAAATCTAATAAGCATGACCTTGCAAGTGTAAACAAGGTAAAAACCCGGTGGCTTGGTGAAGATATTGTGGGCAATGCCTTGACAAAGTTGGCCTTTGGAACTAACCATGACCACGAAGTGAACCAAGTCATTTTAAATCTATGAATCATCACATCATCATCGTCATCATCAGCATCATCCAAGTACCTTAACCAGCTATGAATAATCACACGAGTCAGCAACGGTCATAGTGCCCAATCATAGTGGACGTGTAACATGCATGACCTTGCAGGTATAAACAAGGTAAAAACCCGGTGGCTTGGTGTGGCTATTGTGTGTAATGCATTGACAAAGTTGGCATGTGCATCTGACCATGACCACAAATTCATCCAATTACCTTAAACGTCTATGAATCATGACACGAGTCAGCCACGGTCAGTGTGCCCAATCACAGTGCACATGTACTATGCATGACCTTGCTGGTATGAACAGGGTACAAACCGGGTAGCTTGGCATGGCTATTCTGCGCAATGCTTTGACGGAGTTGGCCTGTGCCACTGACCATGACCACAATTTATCCAAGTACCTTAAACGGCTATGGATCATGACACGATTCAGCCACGGTCAGAGTGCCCAATCACAGTGCACGTTCGCTAGACATAAACTTGCAGGTATAAACAGTGTAAAAACCTGGTGGCTTGGCATGGCTATTGTGGGCAATGCCTTAAAAACGTTGGCATGTGCCACTGACCATGACCACAAACTTATCCAAGTGACATTAACTTCTATGAATCATTACATGAGTCAACCACGGTCAGAGTGCCCAATTGCAGTGCACATGTACTATGCGTGACCTTGCAGGTATAAACAAGGTAAAAACCCGGTGGCTTGGTGTGGCTATTGTGTGCAATGCCTTGACAAAGTTGGCCTGTGCCACTGACCATGACCACAAACTTATCCAAGTGACATTAACTTCTATGAATCATTACATGAGTCAACCACGGTCAGAGTGCCCAATTGCAGTGCACATGTACTATGCGTGACCTTGCAGGTATAAACAAGGTAAAAACCCGGTGGCTTGGTGTGGCTATTGTGTGCAATGCCTTGACAAAGTTGGCCTGTGCCACTGACCATGACCACAAACTTATCCAAGTGACATTAACTTCTATGAATCATTACATGAGTCAACCACGGTCAGAGTGCCCAATTGCAGTGCACATGTACTATGCGTGACCTTGCAGGTATAAACAAGGTAAAAACCCGGTGGCTTGGTGTGGCTATTGTGTGCAATGCCTTGACAAAGTTGGCATGTGCCACTGACCGTGACCACAAACGTATCCAAGTGTCTTTAATTTATATGATTTGTAACACGAGTCAGCCACAGTAAGAGTGGCCAAGTAGAATGCACATGTACTACGCATGACCTTGCAGGTATAAACAAGGTAAAAAAGCTGGTGGCTTGGTGTGGCTATTGTGTGCAATGCCTTGACAAAGTTGGCATGTGCCACTGACCATGACCACAAATGTATCCAAGTGAATTTAACTTCTTTGAATTGTAACACGAGTCAGTCACGGTCAGAGTGCCTAATCGCAGTGCACATGTACTATGCACGATATTGCAGGTACAAACAAGGTAGAATAGTGGTGGCTCGGTTTGGCTATTGTGTGCAATGTCTTGACAAAGTTAGCCTGTGCAACTAACCATGACCACAAAGATAACCAAGTGACTTGAACTTCTATGAATCATCACATAAGCCAGCCACAGTCAGAAAGACCAATCACAGTGCATGTGTGCTAAGCATAAACGTGCAGGTGTAAACAAGGTAGAACACCGGTGGCTCGGTGTGGCTATTGTGCGTGATGCCTTGACAAAGTTGGCATGTGCCATTGACCATGACCACAAACGTATCCAAGTGACTTTTACTTCTACAAATCGTAACACGAGTCAGCCACGGTCAGAGTGCCCAATCACAGTGCACATGTACTATGGATGACATTGCTGATATGAACAAGCTAAAAAACCGGTGGCTTGGCATGGCTATTGTGCGCAATGCCTTGACAAAGTGGGCCTGTGACACTGACCATGACCACAAATTTATCCAAGTACCTTAAACGGCTATGAATCATAACACGAGTCAGCCACGGTCAGAGTGCCCAATTACAATGCACGTGTACTAGGCATGACCTTGCAGGTATAAACAAGGTAGAAGACTGGTGCTCGGTGTGGCTATTGTGCTCAGTGCCTTGACAAAGTTGGCATGTGCCACTGACCATGACCACAAAGTTAACCAAGTGACTTTAACTTCTACGCATCGTAACACGCGTCAGCCATGGTCAGAGTGCCCAATCACAGTGCACATGTAGTATGCATGACCTTGCTGGTATGAACAAGGTAAAACACCGGTGGCTCGACGTGGCTGTTTTGCGCAATGCCTTGACAAAGTTGGCATGTGCAACTGACCATGACCACAAGTTTATCCAAGTACCTTAAATGTATATTAATCATAACACAAGTCAGCCATGGTCAGGGTGCCCAATAACAGTGCACGTGTGCTAGGCATAAACTTGCAGGTATAAACAAGGTAAAACACTGGTGGCTCGGTGCGGCTATTGTGCACGATGCCTTGACAAATTTGGCATGTGCCACTGACCATGATCACAAACGTATCCAAGTGACTTCAACTTCTACGAATCCTAACACGAGTCAGCCACGGTGAGAGTGCCTACTCATAGTGCACGTGTGCTAGGCATAAACTTGCAGGTATAAGAAAGGTAAAATACTGGTGGCTCAGCGTAGCTATTGTGCGCAATTCCTTGACAAAGTTGGTATGTGCCACTGACCATGACCACAACGTTTACCAAGTGACTTTAACTTCTATGAATCATCACATGAGTCAGCCACACTCAGAGTGCCCAATCACAGTGCACGTGTGCTAGGCATAAACGTGCAGGTATAAACAAAGGAAAACACTGATGGCTCAGTGCGGCTATTGTGCGCAATGCCTTGCCAGAGTTGGCATGTGGCACTGACCATGACAACAAAGTTTACCAAGTGACTTCAACTTCTACGCATCGTAACACGAGTCAGCCACAGTCAGAGTGTCCAATCACAGTGCACATGTACTATGCATGACTTTGCAGATATAAACAAGGTAATAACCAGGTGGCTTGGTGTGGCTATTGTGTGCAATGCCTTGACAAAGTTGGCACATGCACCTGACCATGACCACAAAGTTAACCACGTGATTTTAACTTATACGACTTGTAACACGAGTCAGCCGCGGTCCGAGTGCCCAATCGCAGTGCACATGTACTATGCATGATCTTGCGGGCATAAACAAGGTAGAATACTGGTGGCTCGGTGTGGCTATTGTGCACAATGCCTGTTCAAAGTTTGCATGTGCAACTGACCATGACCACAAATCTATCCAAGTGATTTTTACTTTTATTGATCATAACACGGGTCAGCCACAGTCAGAGTGCCCAGTCACAGTGCACATGTACTATGCATGACATTGCTGGTATGAACAAGGCAAAATACCGGTGGCTTGGCACGGCTATTGTGCGCAATGCCTTGATAAAGTTGGCCTGTGCCACGGACCATGACCACAAATTTATCCAAGTGACTTTAACTTCTACGAATCGTAACACGAGTCAGCCACCGTCAGAGTGCCCTATCACAGTGCACATGTACTATGCATGACGTTGCAGGTATCAACAAGGTGAAAACCCGGTGGCTTGCTGTGGCTATTGTGCACAATGCCTTGATAAAGTTAGCATGTGCCACTGACCATGACCACAAATTCATCCGAGTTCATTTTGCACTATGCATCGTAACACGAGTCAGCCACGGTCAGAGTGCCAAATCACAGTGCACGTGTACTAGGCATGACCTTGCAGGTATGAACAAGGTAGAATACTGGTGGCTCGGTGTGGCTATTGTGCACAGTGCCTTGACATAGTTGGCATGTGCCACTGACCATGACCACAATGTTTACCAAGTGATTTTAACTTCTATGAATCAACACATGAGTCAGCCACGGTCAGAGTGCCCAATCACAGAGCACGTGTACTATGCATGACCTTGCAGGTATAAGCAAGGACCAGTATTCTACCTTGTTTATACCTGCAAGTTTATGCCTAGCACATGTGCACTGTGATTGGGCACTCTGACCGTGGCTGACGCGTGTTACAATTCGTAGAAGTTAAAGTCACTTGGATAAATTTGTGGTCATGGTCAGTGGTACATGCCAACTTTGTCCAGGCATTACGCACAATAGCCACACCAAGTCACCAGTTTTTTGCCTTGTTTATACCTGCAAGGTCACGCATAGTACATGTGCACTGCAATTGGGCACTCTGACCGTGGTTGACTCATGTTATGATCAATAGAAGTAAAAGTCACTTGAGTACATTTGTGGTCATGGTCCGTGGCACAGGCCAACTTTATCAAGGCATTGCGCACAATAGCCGCACCGAGCCACCAGTATTCTACCTTCTTTATACCTGCAAGGTCATGCCTAGTACACGTGCACTGTGATTGGACACTCTGACTGTGGCTGACTCGTGTTACGATGCGTAGAAGTTGAAGTCACTTGGTAAAGTTTGTGGTCATGGTCCGTGGCACAGGCCAACTTTATCAAGGCATTGCGCACAATAGCCGCACCGAGCCACCAGTATTCTACCTTCTTTATACCTGCAAGGTCATGCCTAGTACACGTGCACTGTGATTGGACACTCTGACTGTGGCTGACTCGTGTTACGATGCGTAGAAGTTGAAGTCACTTGGTAAAGTTTGTGGTCATGGTCCGTGGCACAGGCCAACTTTATCAAGGCATTGCGCACAATAGCCGCACCGAGCCACCAGTATTCTACCTTCTTTATACCTGCAAGGTCATGCCTAGTACACGTGCACTGTGATTGGACACTCTGACTGTGGCTGACTCGTGTTACGATGCGTAGAAGTTGAAGTCACTTGGTAAAGTTTGTGGTCATGGTCCGTGGCACAGGCCAACTTTATCAAGGCATTGCGCACAATAGCCGCACCGAGCCACCAGTATTCTACCTTCTTTATACCTGCAAGGTCATGCCTAGTACACGTGCACTGTGATTGGACACTCTGACTGTGGCTGACTCGTGTTACGATGCGTAGAAGTTGAAGTCACTTGGTAAAGTTTGTGGTCATGGTCCGTGGCACAGGCCAACTTTATCAAGGCATTGCGCACAATAGCCGCACCGAGCCACCAGTATTCTACCTTCTTTATACCTGCAAGGTCATGCCTAGTACACGTGCACTGTGATTGGACACTCTGACTGTGGCTGACTCGTGTTACGATGCGTAGAAGTTGAAGTCACTTGGTAAAGTTTGTGGTCATGGTCCGTGGCACAGGCCAACTTTATCAAGGCATTGCGCACAATAGCCGCACCGAGCCACCAGTATTCTACCTTCTTTATACCTGCAAGGTCATGCCTAGTACACGTGCACTGTGATTGGACACTCTGACTGTGGCTGACTCGTGTTACGATGCGTAGAAGTTGAAGTCACTTGGTAAAGTTTGTGGTCATGGTCCGTGGCACAGGCCAACTTTATCAAGGCATTGCGCACAATAGCCGCACCGAGCCACCAGTATTCTACCTTCTTTATACCTGCAAGGTCATGCCTAGTACACGTGCACTGTGATTGTGCACTCTGACCGTGGCTGACGCGTGTTATGATCAATAGAGGTAAAAGTCACTTGGTTCACTTTGTGGTCATGGTCAGTGGCACATGCCAACTTTGTCCAGGCATTGCCCACAATAGCCACAGAAAGCCACCGGGTTTTTGCCTTGTTTATACCTCCAAGGTCAAGCATATTAGATGTGCACTGTGCTTGGGCACTCTGACCATGGATGACTCATGTTATGATCCGTAGAAGTTAAGTCTACTTGTTTCACTTTGTGGTCATGGTCAGTGGCACATGCCAACTTTCTCAAGGCATTGCGCACAATAGCCACACCAAGCCACTGGGGTTTTACCTTGTTCATACCTGCAAGGTCATGCATACTACATGTACACTGTGATTGGGCACTCTGACCGTGGCTTACTAGTGTTAAGATTCGTAGAAGTTAAAACTACTTGGTTAACTGCGTGCTCATGGTCAGTGGCACATGCCAACTTTGTCGAGGCATTGCGCACAATAGCCGCACTGAGCCACCAGTATTCTACCTTGCTTATACCTGCAAGGTCATGCCTAGTACATGTGCACTCTGATTGGATACTCTGACCGTGGCTGACTCATGTGTTGATTCATAGAAGTTCAAGTCACTTGGTTAACGTTGTGGTCATGGTCAGTGGCACATGCCAACTTTCTCAAGGCATTGCGCACAATAGCCACACCAAGCCACTGGGGTTTTACCTTGTTCATACCTGCAAGGTCATGCATACTACATGTACACTGTGATTGGGCACTCTGACCGTGGCTTACTAGTGTTAAGATTCGTAGAAGTTAAAACTACTTGGTTAACTGCGTGCTCATGGTCAGTGGCACATGCCAACTTTGTCGAGGCATTGCGCACAATAGCCGCACTGAGCCACCAGTATTCTACCTTGCTTATACCTGCAAGGTCATGCCTAGTACATGTGCACTCTGATTGGATACTCTGACCGTGGCTGACTCATGTGTTGATTCATAGAAGTTCAAGTCACTTGGTTAACGTTGTGGTCATGGTCAGTGGCACATGCCAACTTTGTCGAGGCATTGCGCACAATAGCCGCACTGAGCCACCAGTTATCTACCTTGCTTATACCTGCAAGTTCATGCCTAGTACTCGTGCACTGTAATTGGCCACTCTGACCGTGGCTGACTCGTGTTATGATCCGTATAAGGTAAAACTACTTGGTTAACTTTGTGGTCATGGTCAGTGGCACAGGCCAACTTTTTCAAGGCATTGCGCACAATAGCCACACCAAGCCACCGGTTTCTTTTTCTAGATTATACCTGCAAGGTTAGGCCTGGCACAGGTGCACTGTGATTGGGCACTCTGACTGTGGCTGACTCGTGTCACGATTCATAGAAGTTAATGTCACCTGGTTCACGTTGTGGACATGGTCACTGGCACAGGCCAACTTTGTCAAGACATTACCCACAATAGCCACACCAAGCCACTGGGTTTTTACCTTGTGTATACCTGCAAGGTCATGCACAATACACGTGCACTGTGATTGGGCACTCTGACCGTGGTTGACCCGTGTTATGATTCATAGAAGGTAATATCACTTGGTTCACGTTGTGGTCATGGTCAGTGGCACATGCCAACTTTGCCAAGGCATTGCCCACAATAACCACACCAAGCCACCGGTAGTTTCCCTTGCTTTTACCTGCAAGTTTATGCCTAGCACACGTGCACTGTGATTGGGCACTCTGATCGTGGCTGACTCGTGTCATGATAAAAAAACGCTAAAGTCACTTGGATAAGTTTGTGGTCATTGTTAGTTGTACAGGCCAACTCTGTCAAGGCATTGCCCACAATAGCCACACCAAGCCTCCGGGTTTTTACCTTGTCTGCAAGGTCATGCATATGACATGTGCACTGTGATTGGGCACTCTGACCGTGGCTAGTGCATGTTATGATTCGTAGAAGTTAAGTCTACTTGTTTAACTTTGTGGTCATGGTCAGTGGCACATGCCAACTTTCTCAAGCACAATAGCCATGCCAAGCCACCGGTTTTTAACCTTGTTCATACCTGCAAGGTCATGCATAGTACATGTGCACTGTGATTGGGTACTCTGACCGTGGCTGACTCGTGTTACGCTGCGTAAACATTAAAGTCACTTGGTAAACGTTGTGGTCATGGTCAGTGGCACATGCCAACTTTGTCAAGCCATCGCGCACAATAGCCGCTCCAATCCATCGGTGTTTTACCTTGTTCATACCTGCAAGTTTCTGCCTAGCACACATGCACTGTGATTGGGCACTCTGACCATGGCTGACTCATGTGATGATTTATAGAAGTTTAAGTCACTTGGTGACCTTTGTGGTCATGGTCAGTTGCACAGGCCAACTTTGTCAAGGCATTGCGCACAATAGCCACACCAAGCCACCGGGTTTTTACCTTGTTCATACCAGCAAGGTCATGCATAGTACATGTGCACTGTGATTGGACTCTCTGACCGTGGCTGACTCGTGTTACGATGCGTAGAAGTGAAAGTCACTTGGTAAAATTTGTGGTCATGGTCAGTGGCACATGCCAACTTTGTCAAGGCATTGCGCACAATAGCCGCACTGAGCCACCAGTGTTTTACCTTGTTTATACCTGCACGTTTATGCCTAGCACACGTGCACTGTGATTGGACACTCTGACTGTGGCTGACTCATGTGATGATTTATAGAAGTTTAAGTCACTTGGTGACCTTTGTGGTCATGGTCAGTTGCACAGGCCAACTTTGTCAAAGCATTGCACACAATAGCCAGACCGAGCCACCAGTTTTCTTCCTTGTTTATACCTGCAAGGTCATGCATAGTACATGTGCACTGTGATTGGACTCTCTGACCGTGGCTGACTCGTGCTACGATGCGTAGAAGTGAAAGTCACTTGGTAAAATTTGTGGTCATGGTCAGTGGCACATGCCAACTTTCTCAAGGCATTGCGCACAATAGCCACACCAAGACACCGTTTTTTTCCTTGTTTATACCTGCAAGGTCATGCATAGTACATGTGCACTGTGATTGGACACTCTGACCAAGGTCAAGCTTATTAGATGTGCAGTATGATTGGGTACTCTGACCGTGGCTGACTCGTGTTATGATTCGTAGAAGTTAAATCTACTCGTTTAACTGTGTGGTTATGGTCAGTGGCACATGCCAAATTTGTCAAGGCATTACGTAGGATAGCCGTGCCAAGCCACCGGTTTTTTACCTTGTTCATACCTGCAAGGTCATGCATAGTACATGTGCACTGTGATTGGGCACTCTGACCGTGGCCGACTCCTGTTATGATTCATAGAAGGTAATGTAACTTGGTTCACGTTGTGGTCATGGTCAGTGGCACATGCCAACTTGTTCAAGGCATTGCGCGTAATAGCCACACCGAGTCACCAGTATTCTACCCTTTTTGCACCTGAAAGATCATGCCTAGTACATCTGCACTGTGATTGGACACTCTGACCTAGTACTTATGTTATGATCAATATCATTAAAAGTCACTTCGTAAACTTTGTGGTCATGTTCAATGGCATATGCCAACTTTGTCATGGCATTGCGCACAATAGCCACACTGAGCCACCACTAGTTTACCTTGATTATACCTGCAAGGTCATGCCTAGTACATATGCTCTGTGATTGGGCACTCTGACCATGGCTGATGCGTGTTACAATTCCCAGAAGTTAAAGTCACTTGGATACGTTTGTGGTCATGGTCAGTGGCACATGCCAACTTTGTCAAGGCATCGCGCACAATAGCCACACCAAGCCACCAGTTGTTTACATTGTTTATACCTGCAAGGTCATGCATGGTACATGTGCACTGTAATTGGGCACTCTGACCGTGGCTGACTCGTGTTACAATTCGTATACGTTAAAGACACGTGGATACATTTGTGGTCATGGTCAGTGGCACAGGCCAACTTTGTCAAAGAATTGCCCACAATAGCCACACCAAGACACTGGGTTTTTACATTGATTTCACCTACAAAGTCATGCATAGTACACGTGCACTGTAATTGGGCACTCTGACCATGGCTGACTCGTGTTACAATGCGTTGAAGTTAATGCCACTTGGTAAACTTTGTGTTCATCGTCAGTTGCACATGCCAACTTTGTCATGGCATTGCGCACAATAGCCAAACCTGGTCACCGGTTTTTTACCTTGTTTATACCTGTAAGGTCATGCATATTACATGTGCACTGTGATTGGACACTCTGAACGTGGCTGACTCGTGTTTTGGTTCATATACGTTAATGTCACTTGGTTAACTTTGTGGTCACGGTCAGTGGCACATGCCAACTTTGTCAAGGCGTTGCGCACAATAGCCACACCAAGCCACCAGTATTCTACCTTGTTCATACCTGCAAGGTCATGCATAGTACATCTGCACTGTGATTGGGCACTCTGACCATGGCTGACTCGTGTTACAATTCGTAGAAGTTAAAGTCACTAAAACATATTTGTGGCCATGGTCAGTGGGACATGCCAACTTTGTCAATGCATTACGCACAATAGCCGCACTGAGCCACCAGTGTTTTACCTTGTTTATACCTGGGGTTTATGCCTAGCACACGTGCACTGTGATTGGGCACTCTGACGATGGCTGACTCGTGTTATGATTTGTAGATGTTATAACTTTGTGGTCATGGTTAGTTGCACATGCCAACTTTGTCAGGGCATTGCGCACAATAGCCACAGCAAGGCACCGGTATTCTACCTTGTTTATACTTGCAAGGTCATTCCTAGTACACGTGCACTGTAATTGGGCACTCTGACCGTGCCTGACTCGTGTTACGATGCGTAGAAGTTAAAGTCACGTGGATAAGTTTGTGGTCATGGTCAGTAGCACATGCCAACTTTGTCAGGGCATTGCGCACAATAGCCACAGCAAGGCACCGGTATTCTACCTTGTTTATACTTGCAAGGTCATTCCTAGTACACGTGCACTGTAATTGGGCACTCTGACCGTGCCTGACTCGTGTTACGATGCGTAGAAGTTAAAGTCACGTGGATAAGTTTGTGGTCATGGTCAGTAGCACATGCCAACTTTGTCAGGGCATTGCGCACAATAGCCACAGCAAGGCACCGGTATTCTACCTTGTTTATACTTGCAAGGTCATTCCTAGTACACGTGCACTGTAATTGGGCACTCTGACCGTGCCTGACTCGTGTTACGATGCGTAGAAGTTAAAGCCACTTGGTAAACTTTGTGGTCATGGTCAGTGGCACATGCCAACTTTGTCAGGGCATTGCGCACAATAGCCACAGCAAGGCACCGGTATTCTACCTTGTTTGTACCTGCAAGGCCATGCCTATGACACGTGCACCGTGATTGGGCACTCTGACCGTGGCTGACTCGTGGTACAATTTGTAGAAGTTAAAGTCACGTGGATAAGTTTGTGGTCATGGTCAGTGGCACGTGCCAACTTTGTCAATGCATTCCGCACAATAGCCGCACTGTGCCACCGGTGTTTTACCTTGTTTATGCCTGAAAGTTTATGCCTAGCACACGTACACTGTGATTGGGCACTCTGACCATGGCTGACTCGTGTTACAATTTGTAGAAGTTAAAGTCACTTGGATACGTTTGTGGTGATGATCAGTGGCATAGGCCAACTTTGTCAATGCATTGCCCACAATAGCTACACCAAGCCACCGGGCTTTTACCTTGCTTATACCTGCAAGGTCATGCATAGCACACGTGCACTGTGATTGGGCACTCTGAACGTGGCTGACTCATGTGTTGATTCATAAAGGTTAAAGTCACTTCGTAAACTTTGTGGTCTTGGTCAGCGGCACATGCCAACTTGGTCAAGGCAATGTGCACAATAGCCACACCGAGCCACCAGTATTCTACCTTGTTTATACTTGCAAGGTCATTCCTAGTACACGTGCACTGTGATTGGACACTCTGACCGTGGCTGACTCGTGTTACGATGCGTAGAAGTTAAAGTCACTTGGATAAATTTGTGGTCATGGTCAGTGGCACATGCCAACTTGGTCAAGGCATTGTGCAAAACGGCCACAACAAGCCACCGGTTTTCTACCTTGTTTATACCTGCAATGTCATGCATAATACATGTGAACTGTGATTGGGCACTCTGATCGTGGCTGACTCGTGTTGCGATGCACAGAAGTTAATGTCACTTAAATGAATTTGTGGTCATGGTCAGTGGCACAGGCCAACTTTGTCAGGGCATTACGCACAATAGCCATGCCAAGCCACCAGGTTTTTACCTTGTTCATACCAGCAAGGTCCTGCAGTGCACACGTGCACTGTGATTGGGCATTCTGACTGTGCCTGAGTCATGTGATGATTCATAGAGTACAAGTCACTTGGTTAACTTTGTGGTCATGGTTAGTTGCACAGTTCAACTTTGTCGAGGCATTGCCCACAAACGCCACACCAAGCCACTGGGTTTTACCTTGTTTATACCTGCAAGGTCATGCAAATTAGATGTGCACTGTGATTGGGCACTCTAAACGTGGCTGACTCGTGTTACCATGCGTCGAAGGTAAAGTCACTTGGTACACTTTGTGGTCATGGTCAGTGGCACATGCCAACTTTGTTAAGCCATTGCGCACAATAGCCACACCAAGCCACCGATTTTGACCTCGTTTATACCAGCAAGATAATGCATAGTACACGTGCACTGTGATTGGGCACTCTGATCGTGGCTGACTAATTTGATGATTCATAGAAGTTAAAGTCACTTTGTAAACTTTGTGGTCATGGTCAGTGGCACATGCCAACTTTGTCAAGGCATTGTGCACAATAGCCACACCGAGCCACCAGAACTGTAGCTTGGTTATACCTGCAAGGTCATGCATAGTAGATGTGCATTGTGAGTAGGCACTCTGACCGTGGCTGACTCGTGTTACAATTCGTAGAAGATAAAACTACTTGGTCAACGTTTTAGTCATGGTCAGTTGCACGTGCCAACTTTGTCAAGGCATTGCGCACAATAGCCACACCAAGATACCGGTATTTTACCATGTTTATACCTGCAAGGTCATGCATATTACATGTGCACTGTAATTGGGCACTCTGACCGCGGCTCACGCGTGTTACGATGCGTACAAGTTAAAGTCACTTGGTGCACTTTGTGGTCATGGTCAGTAGCACATGCCAACTTTGTCAAGACATTGCGCACAATAGCCACACCAAGCCACCAATTTGTAACCTTGTTTATACCTGTAAGATCATGCATAGTACACGTGCATTGTGATTGGGCACTCTGATTGAAGGTGACTCATGTGATGATTCATAGAAGTTAAAGTAACTTGGTAAATTTTGTGGTTTTCATCGTCAGTGGCACATGCCAACTTGGTCAAGGCATTGTGCACACTAGCCATACCGAGCCACCACTATTCTACCTTGTTTATACCTGCAAGGTCACGCATAGTACATGTGCACTGTGATTGGGCACTCTGACCGCGGCTGACTAGTGTTAGAATTCGTAGAAGTTAAAACTACTTGGTTAACTTTGTGGTCATGGTCAATTGCACATGCCAACTTTGTCAAGGCACTGCGCACAATAGCCACGCCAAGACACCGGTTTTCTACCTTGTTTCTACCTGCAAGGTCATGCATAGAAAATGTGCACTGTGATTGGGCAATCTGACCGTGGCTGACGTGTGTTACAATGCGTAGAAGTTAAAGTCACTTGGTACACTTTCTGGTCATGGTCAGTAGCACATGCCAACGTTTTCAAGACATTGCGCACAATAGCCACACCAAGCCACCAAAATTGTACCTTGTTTACACCTGTAAGGTCATGCATAGTACACGTGCACTGTGATTGGGCACTCTGATTGTGGCTGACTCATGTGATGATTCATAGAAGTTGGCACATGCCAACTTTGTCAAGGCATTGTGCACAATAGCCGCACCGAGCAACCGGGTTCTTACCTTGCTTATACCTGCAAGCTCGTGTATAGTACACGTGCACTGTGATTGGGAACTCCAATTGTGGCTGCCTTGTGTTACGATACGTAGAAGTTGAAGTCACTTGGTTAACTTTGTGGTCATGGTCAGTTGCACATGCCAACTTTGTCAAGGCATTGCGTACAATAGCCACACCAAGCCACCGCATTTTTACCTTGTTTATACCTGCAAGGTCATGCATAGTACATGTGCCCTGTAAATGGGTAGTCTGACCGTGGCTGACTCGTGTTACAGTTCGTAGAAGTTAAAGTCACGTGGATACTTTTGTGGTCATCGTCCGTGGCACATGCCAACTTTGTCAAGGCATCGTACACAATAGCCACACTAAGCCACCAGTGTTTTACCTTGTTCATACCAGCAAGGTCATGCATTTTACATGTGCACTGTGATTGGGCACTCTGACCGTGGCAGACTCGTGTTAAGATGCCTAGAAGTTAAAGTCACTTGGTTAACATTGTGGTCATGGTCAGTGGCACATGCCAACTTTGTCAAGGCATCGTACACAATAGCCACACTAAGCCACCAGTGTTTTACCTTGTTCATACCAGCAAGGTCATGCATAGTACATGTGCACTGTGATTGGGCACTCTGACCGTGGCTGACTCATGTGATGATTCATAGAAGTTGGCACATGCCAACTTTGTCAAGGCATTGCGCACAGTAGCCACACTGAGCCACCAGTATTCTACCTTGTTTGCACCTGCAAGATCATGCCTAGTACATCTGCACTGTGATTGGAAACTCTGACCGTGGCTGACTCATGTGATTATTCATAGAAGTTAAAGTCACTTCGTGAACTTTGTGGTCATGGTAAGTTGCACTTGCCAACTTTGTGAAGACATTGCGCACAGTAGCTGCACTGAGCCACCAGTATTTTACCTTACGTATACCTGCAAGGTTTATGCATTATACAAGTGTACTGTGATTGGACACTCTGACCGTGGCTGGCTCGTGTTCTGATTTGTAGAAGTTAAAGTCACTTGGTAAACCTTGTGGTCATGGTCAGTGGCACATGCCAACATTGTCAAGTCATTGCACACAATAGCCACGCCAAGCCACCGGGGTTTTACCTTGTTTATACCAGCAAGGTCATGCATAGTACATGTGCACTGTGATTGGGCACTCTGACCGTGGCTGACTCGTGTTACAATTCTTAGAAGTTAAAGTCACGTGGATACGTTTGTGGTCATGGTCAGTGGCACATGCCAACTTTGTCAAGGCATCGCGGACAATAGCCGCACTGAGCCAGTGTTTTCCATTGTCTATACCTGCAAGTTTATGCCTAGCACACGTGCACTGTGATTGGGAACTCTGACCGTGGAAGACTCGTGTCATGATTCATAGACGTTTAAGATACTTGGATAAATTTGTGATCATGGTCAGTAGCACATGCCACCTTTGTTAATGCATTGCGCATAATAGCCACGCCAAGCCACTGGTTTTTTACCTTGTTCACACCAGCAAGGTCATGCATACTACATGTGCACTGTGATTGGGCACTCTGACCATGGCTGACTCGTGTTACGATGCGTAGACGTTAAAGTCACTTGGTAAACTTTGTGGTCATGGTTAGTGGCACAGGCCAACGTTTTCAGGGCATTGTTCACAATAGCCGCACTGAGCCACCAGTGTTGTATCTTGTGTATACCTGCAAGTTTATGCCTAGCGCATGTGCACTGTGACCAGGCACTCTGATTGTGGCTGACTCATGTGATGATTCATAGAAGTTAAAGTCACTTGGTTCACTTGGTTGTTGTCAAGAAGTCACCAATTGTTGGCCACGGGCGCGGAATGGGCGCAGGGCTTCCTTAGGATGATAAGGCATTGCTTCAGCGCGAAAAGACTCCGGGTGACGTTGCTGATGTCAGCTATCTCCGAGGTGGAGAGGTACAAAGTGACGGCAGAGGCGACGGAAGAGTGAAGGTACAAGAGGCGAGGTAGTGATGGAGGCAGAGCGATGACGAGGTCACGGGGCACCAGGTCATGTTGCCTGATGCTCAGATACCATGTCAGAAGAATGCAATGCGCGAGGATGGCAAGAGCGGAAGCAGGTAGAAGCACTGGGGCATGCTGAAGTGAGTTAGCAGAATGACGGAAGCAGAAAGGCGAAGCTGGTCCCAAGGAGTAAGTCACAGGACCTTGAGAGAAGCGCGGCACACAAGATCCAAGGTAGACAGAGGGCAAGGAGAGAGCACGGGAGCAAAACGAGTGAAGCGCTATATGTGAGCGAAAGGTCATGAGTGACGAAGCGAAGCAAGAGATGGTAGGCGATGTAAGCGTAGGCAGGACGCGAGCAGAGCGAAGACACGGCGGCGAAGCCGCGGAACCGAAAGGGAACAAGATGTGTAGAACTGTTCTGGTTTAGCCAGGAGTGAATGAACATCCTCCTTATAACGGACAAGACAAGACAAAAGGGAAAGCAACGGCTTTGTGTGCACTGGCCGCACGTGCTGGCGGTCGGGCCGCTTATTAGGGGATTGCTCGGTATCGTGCCGTTGGTCGGTTCTCACTGTCAACGGTTCGTGTGTGATGGGACCGAGGTGGTTCATGCAGAGGCTTCAACCGTTATTGAGAGTGCTCGGTATATCCGAGAGCGGAAGAGCCAGAGACTCCTGTAGATGAACCCGTTAGATGTACTGCCGTGAGAGAGACCATTTTGACACCCTCCTTGAATCTGTCAAGGCAGAAAGTCTCTCCAGTTTCCCAGTAAGTAGCACTAGACCGACCCTCCACAGTGGGTGATAAGGCCGTGCCACACGAGGGGTAAGTTGCGACTGTCATGCTTGGCCAGGAGAAAGTGTAGTGGAGGGTCAACAAGTGTGTGAAGCCCGCGTCTGTGTTCTGCGTTGAACAGCGCAAGCTGAGCTTGAAAGTCATCGAGGCTGTCGTGGTCGTTGGGACTGCACCAGAGTGGTCTCTCCAGAAGAGATCTCATAATGGGAAAGTGGAAGAGGTAATAGGGTTTCAAGTTTTCATAGAAGATCTACTGCCATTTGTCGATGTTGGTCATTGTGACATCACCCTAGTCGTCCTCTGGAAGGAAGAGGAGCTTGGGGATGTCTGGCAGAGTGGGGAAAATGTCCCCATAACAGATCCAGAGATAGTAGGAGTGTTTCATCCATGCATACTGCAGCAGGGAGTACCATCGCTGAGCTGCAATGTCAGTTGGCTGTTCGATGCCGAGGTAGATGCTACCAAGGAACTTTCTGAGTATATTCCAGATTGCAGTGAAGGTGGCGTTGTTATCCCTGGGCTGACGCCGGTTGCTGTGGAGGTGGTCATATTTGCCAAGCAGCATTCTGGCCACCTCGTACCCATTGATATAGATGCCTTGTACACTGGAAATGACGCTCTCCGACCAACAAAGGATGTTGCTGGCCTTGGGGCCAAGAACAGGAAGCTCAGTCCACGCAGTGGTCTGCCTGTCCATGATAAGCGAGGAAAGAGAGGAGTTGACAATAGACGTTGAAGGAAAGGGAGAACGGATGGGAAAGTGAGCAAAGGGATGAGATCACGTGTACGGAGGAAGGCTTTGGGCGCGCAAGTCGATCCAGAGTGAGTGATGTACCGTGTACACGATGAAGGAAGGTGGAGGAGGAAGGCTCAACAACGGAGTTGGTGCAGGGATGAGACCTCGTGCTAGGCTGAAGTTTCGGCGTGGGCACAGGTCGTCGTGCAACGGGTGATGCGACCGGGCGCATCCTTTTACTGAGCGGATAATATTGAAGTAATCAGGAGGAGGCAGAGACGGCTGATGAATGAATGGGTGCAGGGGCGAAACCACATTTGCTGTCGCAATAGAGGGATAGAATACGGCAAGGGGAAGGCAGGTGCCAACGCGCCGCGAGAAATCTGCTGCCAGCGTGGGTGCAGGCTGCTGCAAAGTGGTTAGCTAGCTCGTGCAGGTCCTTGTGCTGGTCGCAGATGCAGATGATGAGGAGGCAAAAGCTGATAAAAGAGGAGTGGGCGCAGGGGCAAAACCACGTGCACTGCGGAAGGTTTCAGCATGGGCGCAGGTCCTCGTGGAAAGGGCGATGCGACCGGGCGGATCCTTGTGCTGAGCTGATGTGGAAGTGAAGCGGAAGAAGGCGGAGGCAACTGATGACTGAGTTGGTGCAGGGCTGAAATCACGTGCGCAGCGGATGAAGGCTGATGAGGAAGGTAGCGTGGATGATGCTGCTGATGAGGAACTTGGGAGGAGGTGACAGAAGACGAGATGAGACGAGCTGTTTATGAAGCTGGAGAGACAGGCGAAGGGAAACACGAGGAGAAGATGACGACAAGGGTGGAGGGCAGATGACGGAGGCGGAGGATGGAGATGTAGACGGAGGATGAAGGGGTGCTAGGAAGAGCGAGTGAGGCATCAAATGGCTCTACTTTCAAGAGAGTGACGGCTTGTTCCCTAGTTTGCCCAAGACCGACGGGCAGGAAGACTGGTGGTGTCCGATGTCTTGGTTGCTGGGGGGAATTGGTTGCAGCACATGGAGTCATGCGGAGGGCAGAGACACTGGTCCGCTGATGTCAAGAGAGTGATGGTTTGTTCCCCAGTTGGCTCACAATGGGAGCAGGAAGACTGGTGGTGTCCAATGTCCTGCCGGCGGGCGTTGCACTGCTGCTAGTGACGATGCTAGAAGGCAGTGCGAGGACGTGGTGCGACACAACGAGTGCGAGGGGGCTGATGTCGATGGGGCAGATGGAGCAGATGAGGCTGATGAGAGGAGAGAAGAAGGACGGAGGTGCTTGTGAAGATGAGAGGCAGCAGGTGACGAGCGGCAAGAAGCTTCCGGGAAGTTGACGACAGGCGGCGGCTCGGGAGTTGGTTGCTTGCGGCTGTTGTAAACAGGTCACCGAATGTTGGCCACGGGCACAGAATGGGCGCAAGGCTTCCTTAGGATGATGAGGCTTTGCTTCAGCGCGAAAAGACTCCAGGCGACGTTGTTGATGTCAGCTATCTCCGAGATGGAGAGGTACAAAGTAACGGGAGAGGCGACGGAAGAGTGCAGATACGAGAGGCGATTTAGTGATGGAGGCAGAGCAATGACGAGGTCACGGGGCATCAGGTGATGTTGCCTGATGCTCTGATACCATGTCAGAAGAATGCAATGCGCGAGGATGGCAGGAGCGGAAGCAGGTAGAAGCACTGTGGCATGCAGAAGTGAGTTAGCAGAATGACGGAAGCAGAAAGGCAAAGCTGGTCCCAAGGAGTTAGTTCTAGGACCTTGAGAGAGGCGAGGCACACAAGCTTCAAGGTAGAAAGAGGGCAATGAGAGAGCACGGGAGCGAAGCGAGTGAAGTGCCAGATGTGACCGAAAGGTCACGAGTGAGGAAGCGAAGCGATAGATGGTAGGCGAGGTGAACGCAGGCAGGAGGTGAGCAGAGCGAAGACACAGCGACGACGCCGCGGAACCGAAAGGGAATAGGATGTGTGGAACTGTTCTAGTTAAGCTATGAGGGAATGAACGTCCTCCTTATAAGGGATAGGACAAGACAAAAGGGAAAGCAAAGGCTTCTTTTGCACTAGCCGGACGTGATGGCGGTCAGGCCGCTTATTAGGAGATTAATCGGTATCGTGCCATTGGTCGGTTCTCACCGTCAACGGTTTGTGTGTGATGGGACCGAGGTGGTTGATGCAGAGGCTTGAACCGTTACTGAGAGTGCTTGGTATTCCCGAGAGCGGAAGAGCCAGAGAATCCTGGAGATGAACCCGTTAGATGTCCTGTCTTGATAGAGACATCATTCTGATTATAGCCGTGCCAAGCCAGCAAGGTCATGCATAGTACATGTGCACTGTGATTGGGCACTCTGGCCGTGGCTGACTCGTGTTACGATGCGTAGAAGTTAAAGTTACTTGGTAAACGTTGTGGTCATGATCAGTGGCACATGCCAACTTTGTCAAGGTATTGTGCACAATAGCCACACCAAGCCACCAGTATTCTACATTGTTTGCACCTGCAAGATCATGCCTAGTACATCTGCACTATGATTGGACACTCTGATTGTGGCTGACTCGTGTAATGATTCATAGAAGTTAAAGTCACTTGGTTAACTTTGTGGTCATGGTCTGTGGCATATGCCAACTTTGTCAAGGCATCACGCACAATAGCCGCACTGAGCCACCAGTGTTTTACCTTGCTGATACCTGCAAGGTCATGCATATTACATCTGCACTGTGATTGGGTACTCTGGCCGTGGCGGACTCGTGTTACGATGCGTATAAGTTAAAGTCACTTGGTAAACTTTGTGGTCATGGTCAGTGGCACA
>SZWC01000342.1:123550-148095 GCA_023375785.1 Penium margaritaceum | reverse complement strand
TCGTAGAAGTTAAAGTCACTTGGTAAACTTTGTGGTCATGGTCAGTGGCACATGCCAACTTTGTCAAGGCATTGCACACAATAGTCACACCGAGCCACCAGTAATCTACCTTGTTTGCACCTGCAAGATCATGCCTAGTACATCTGCACTGTGATTGGACACTCTGAACGTGGCTGACTCATGTGATAATTGATAGAAGTTAAAGTCACTTGGAAAACTTTGTTGTCATGGTCAGTTGAACAGGCGAAAATTGTCAAGGCATTGCGCACAACAACCCCACCAAGCCGCCTGGTTTCTACCTTGTTCATACCAGCAAGGTCAAAACAGTACATGTGCACTGTGATGGGGCACTCTGACCGTGGCTGATTCGTGTTAGAATTCGTAGAAGTTGAAGTCACGTGGATATGTTTGTGGTCATGGTCAATGGCACATGCCAACTTTGTCATGGCATCAGGCACAATAGCCGCACTGAGCCACCAGTGTTTTACCTGGTTTATACCTGCACGTTTATGCCCAGCACACGTGCACTGTGATTTGGCACTCTGACTGTGGCTGACTCTTGTGATGATTCATAGGAGTTATGGTCAGTTGAACAGGACAACTTTGTCAAGGCATTGCGCACAATTGCCACGCCAAGCCACTGGTTTTTACCTTGTTTATACCAGCAAGGTCATGCATACTACATGTGCATTGTGATTGGGCACTCTGACCGTGGCTGACTCGTGTCACGATGCGTAGAAGCTAGAGTCACTTGGTAAACTTTGTGGTCATGATCAGTGGCACAGGCCAACTTTGTCAAGGCAGTGCGTTCAATATCCGCACTTAGCCACCAGTGTTTTACCTTGTTCATACCTGCACGTTTATGCCTAGCACACGTGCACTGTGATTTGGCACTCTGACTGTGGCTAACTCATGTGATAATTCATAGAAGTTAAAGTCACTTGGTTCACTTTGTGGTCATGGTCAGTTGCACACGCAAACTTTGTGAAGGCATTGCGCACAATACCCGCACAGAGCCACCAGTAATTTACCTTGCTTAAAGCTGCAAGGTCATGTATAGTACATCTGCACTGTGATTGGACACTCTGACCGTGGCTGACTCGTGTTACGATGCGTAGAAGTTAAAGTCACTTGGATACGTTTGTGGTCTTGGTCAGTGGCACAGGCCAACTTTGACAAGGCATTGTCCACAATAGCCGCACCAAGCCACCAATGTTTTACCTTGCTTAAACTAAACCAGCAAGTTTATGCCTAGCACACGTGTACTGTGATTGGGCACTCTGACTGTGGATGACTCGTGTTACAATTCGTATAAGTAAAAGTCACGTGGATAAATTTGTGGTCATTGTCAGTGGCGAATGCCAACTTAGTCAAGGCATTGTGCACAAAAGCCACACAAAGCCACCATTATTCTACCTTGTTTATACATGCAATGTCATGCATAGTACATGTGCACTGTGATTGGGTACTCTGACCGTGGCTGACTCGTTTCATGCTGAATAGAAGTAAAAGTCACTTGGATAAATTTGTGGTCATGGTCAGTTGCACATGCCAAATTTGTCAAGGCATTGTGCACAGTTGCCACACCAAGCCACCCGTAATCTACCTTGTTTATACCTGCAAGGTCATGCATAGTACATGTGCACTGTGATTGGGCAATCTGACTGTGGCTGACTTGTGTGATAATTTGGAGAAGTTAAAATCACTTGGTTAACTTTGTGGTCATGGTCAGTTGCACATGCCAACTTTGTCAAGGCATCGCACACAATAGCCACACCAGGCCACCGGGTTTTTACCTTGTTTATACATGCAAGGTCATGCATAGTACATGTGCACTGTAATTGGGTACTCTGACCGCGGCTAACTTGTGTTACAATTCATAGAAGTTAAGGTCACGTGGATACGTTTGTGGTCATGGTCAGTGGCACATGCCAACTTTGTCAAGGCATCGCGCACAATAGCCGCACTGAGCCGCCGGTATTTTACCTTGTTTGTACCTGCAAGTTTATTCCTAGCACACGTGCACTTTGATTGGGAACTCTGACTGTGGCTGACTCATGTGATGATTCATAGGAGTTATGGTCAGTTGAACAGGACAACTTTGTCAAGGCATTGGGCACAATGGCCACACAGAGCCAACATAATTCTACCTTGTTTGCACCTGCAAGATTGTGCATGGTAATGTGCACTGTGATTGGGCACTCTGACCGCGGCTGACTCGTGTTACAATTCGTAGAAGTGAAAGTCCCTTGGATAAATTTGTGGTCATGGTCAGTGGCAAATGTCAACTTTGTCAAGGCATTGCGCACAATAGCCACACCAAGCCACCGGTTTTTTTACCTTGTTTATACCTGTAAGGTCATGCATAGTGTATGTGCACTGTAATTGCGCACTTTGACTGTGGCTGGCTCGTGTTACAATTCGTAGAGGTTAAAGTCACTTGGATCAGTTTGTGGTCATGGTCAGTGGCACATGCCAACTTTGTCAAGACATTGCGCACAATAGCCACACCAAGCCAACAGCATTCTTCCTTGGTTGTACCTGTAAGATCATGCCTAGTACATCTGCACTGTGATTGGACACTCTGACCGTGGCTGACTCGTGTTATGATCAATACAAGTAAAGTTCACTTGGATAAATTTGTAGTCATGGTCAGTTGCACAGGCCAACTTTGTCAAGGCCGTTCTTACAATAGCCAAATCCAAGCCACCTGTTTTTTATCTTGTTCATACTTGCGAGGTCATGCATTTGTACACGTGCACTGTGATTGGGCACAATGATCGTGGCTTACTCATGTTACAATTCAGAGAAATAAAAGTCACTTGGTGAACTTTGTGGTCATGGTCAGTTACACAGGCCAACTTTGTCAAGGCATTGCGCACAATAGCCACACCAAGCCACCGGGTTTTTACCTTGTTCATACCAGCAAGATCATGCATAGTACATAAGCACTGTGATTTGGCAATCTGACCATCGCTGACTCGTGTTACATTTTGTATAAGTTCAAGTCACTTGGATAAGTATGTGGTCATGGTCAGTGGCACATGCCAACTTTGTCAAGTCATCGCTCGCAATAGCCTCACTGTGCCACCAGTGTTTTACCTTTGGTATACCTGCAAGTTTTTATTGGAAAAAGGACAGCCGTCGGATTACCTCGATCCAATGATCTACTGGGCTGACTCATGTGATGATTCATAGAAGTTAAAGTCACTTGGTTAACTTTGTGGTCATGGTCAGTGGTACATGCCAACTTTGTCAAGGCATCGCGCACAATAGCCGCACTGAGCCACCTGTGGTTTACCTTGCTTATACCTGCAAGGTCATGCATAGTACATCTGCAGTATGATTGGGCACTCTGATTGTGGCCGACTCGTGAAACAATGCGTAGAAGTTAAATTCACTTGGTAAACTTTGTTGTCATGGTCAGTGGCACAGGCCAACTTTGTCAACGCATTGCGCACAATAGCCTCACCAAGCCACCAGTATTCTACCTTACTTATACCTGCAAGTTTATGCCTAGCACATGTCACTGTGATTGGACACTCTGACCGTGGCTGACTCGAGTTATGATTCATAGCCAATTAAGGTGCTTGGTAAACTTTGTGGTCATGGTCAGTGGCACATGCCAAAATTGTCAAGACATTACGCACAATAGCCACACTGAGCCACCAGTATTCTACCTTGTTTGCACCTGCAAGATTCTACTTAATAAATCTGCACTGTTATTGGACACTCTAACCTTGACTGACTTGTGTTATGGTAAATAGAAGTTAAAGTTACTTGGATACATTTGTGGTCATGATCAGTGACACATGCCAACTCTGTCAAGGAATTACGCACAATAGCCACACCAAGCCACCGGTATTCTGCCTTTTTTGTACCTGCAAGATCATGCCTAGTACATCTGCACTTTGATTAGATACTCTGACCGTGGCTGACTCGTGTTGTGATCAATAGAAGTATAAGTCACTTGGATACATTTGTGGTCATGGTCAGTGGCACATGCCAACTTTGTCAAGGCATTGTGCACAATAGCCACACCAAGCCACCAGGATTCTACCTTGTTTGTACCTGTAAGGTCATGCCTAGTATATCTGCACTGTGACTGGAAACTCTAACCGTGGCTGACTCGTGTTATGATTCATAGCCGTTTAAGGTACTTGGTAAACTTTGTGGTCATGGTCAGTGGCACATGCCAACTTTGTCGAGGCATTGCGCACAATAGCCAAACCGAGCCACCAGTATTCTACCTTGTTTGCACCTGCAAGATCATGCCTAGTAGATCTTCACTGTTACTGGACACCCTGACCATGGCTGACTTGTGTTATGATCAATAGAAGTAAAAGCTACTTGGGTACATTTGTGGTCATGGTCAGGGCACATGCCAACTTCGTCGAGGCATTGCGTACAATAGCCACACCGAGCCACCAGTATTCTACCTTGTTTGCACCTGCAAGATCATGCCTAGTAGATCTGCACTGTTATTGGACACTCTGACCGTGGCTGACTTGTGATATGATCAATAGAAGTAAAAGTCACTTGGATACATTTGTGTTCATAGTCAGTGACACATGCCAACTTTGTCAAGGCATTGCACGCAATGGCCACACCGAGCCACCAGTACTCTGCCTTTTTTGTACCTGCAAGATCATGCCTAGTACATCTGCATTGTGATTAGACACTCTAACCGTGGCTGACTCGTGTTATGTTCAATAGAAGTAAAAGTCACTTGGATACATTTGTGGTCATGGTCAGTGGCACATGCCAACTTTGTCAAGGTATTGCGCACAATAGCCACACCGGGCCACCAGTATTCTACCTTTTTTGCACCTGCAATATCATTCCAAGTACATCTGCACTGTGATTGGACAGTCTGACTGTGCCTGACTCGTGTTATGATTCATAGCCATTTAAGGTACTTGGTAAACTTTGTGGTCATGTTCACTGGCACATGCCAACTTTGTCCAGGCATTGCGCACAATAGTCGTACCAAGCCACCAGTTTTTTACCTTCTTTATACCTGTAAGGTCATGCCTAGTACATCTGAACTGTGATTGGGCACTCTGACCGTGGCTGACTCGTGTTACGATTCGTAGAAGTTAAAATCACTTGGTAAACTTTGTGATCATGGTCAGTGGCACATGCCACCTTTGTCAAGGAATTGCGCACAATAGACGCACCGTGCCACCAGTATACTACCTTTTTTATACCTGTAAGGTGATGTCCAGTATATTTGCACTGTGATTGGACACTCTGTCCGTGGCTGACTCGAGTTATTATTCATAGCCATTTAAGGGACTTGGTAAACTTTGTGGTCATGGTCAGTGGCACATGCCAACTTTGTCAAGGTATTGCGCACAATAGCCACACCGAGCCACCAGTATTGTACCTTTTTTGTACCTACAAGATCATGCCGTTTAAGGTAACTTGGTAAACATTGTAGTCATGGTCAGTGGCACATGCCAACGTTGTCAAGGCATTGCGCACAAAAGCTACTCTGAGCTACCAGTATTCTACCTTGTTTATACCTGCAAGGTCTTGCATATTAGACGTGCACTGTGATTGGACACTCTGACTGTAGCTGACTCGTGTTATGATCAATAGAAGTAAAAGTCACTTGGATACATTTGTGGTCATGGTCAGTGGCACAAGCCAACTTTGTCAAGGAATTGCGCACAATAGCCTCACCAAGCCACCAGTATTCTACCTTGTTTGTACCTGCAAGGTCATGCCTGATACATCTGCACTGTGACTGGGCACTCTGACCGTGGCTGACTCGTGTTATGATTCGTATAAGTTCAAGTCACTTGGTGAACTTTGTGGTCATTGTAAGTGGCACATGCCAACTTTGTCAAGGCATTCCGCACAATAGCCGTGCCAAGCCACCAGTATTGTACATTGTTTGCACCTGCAAGATCATGCCTAGTACATCTGCACTATGATTGTACACTCTGACCGTGGCTGACTCGGGTTATGATCAATAAAAGTAAAAGTCAATTCGATGCATTCGTGGTCATGGTCAGTGGCAAATGCCAACTTTGTCAAGGCATTGCGTATAATAGCCACATCGATCCACCAGTATTCTACCCTTTTTGTACGTGCAAGGTCAAGTCCAGTAGATCTGCACTGTGATTGGAACTCTGACCATGGCTGACTTGTGATATGATTCACAGCCGTTTAAGGTACTTGGTAAACTTTGTGGTCATGGTCAGTGGCACATGCCAACTTTGTCAAGGCATTGCGCACATTAGCCGTGCCAATACACTGGTTTTTTACCCTGTTTATGCCTGCAAGGTCATGCATATTAGTTATGCGCTGTGATTGGGCACTCTGACCGTGGCTGACTCGTGTTACGATTCGTAGAAGTTAAAGTCACTTGGTAAACTTTGTGGTCATGGTGAGTGACATGCCACCTTTGTGAAGGCATTGCGCACAATAGCCACACCGAGCCACCACTATTGTACCTTGTTTGCACCTGCAAGATCATGCCTAGTACATCTGCACTTACATTGGACACTGACCTTGGCTGACTCGTGTTATGATCAATAGAAGTAAACGTCACTTGGATACATTTGTGGTCATGGTCAGTGGCATATGCCACCTTTGTGAAGGCATTGCGCACAATAGCCACACCGCGCTACCAGTATTGTACCTTGTTTGCACCTGCAAGATCATGCGTAGTTTATCTGCACTGTGATTGGACACTCTCACCGTGGCTGACTCGTGTTATGATCAATAGAAGTAAACGTCACTTGGATACATTTGTGGTCATGGTCAGTGGCATATGCCACCTTTGTGAAGGCATTGCGCACAATAGCCACACCGCGCTACCAGTATTGTACCTTGTTTGCACCTGCAAGATCATGCGTAGTTTATCTGCACTGTGATTGGACACTCTCACCGTGGCTGACTCGTGTTATGATCAATAGAAGTAAACGTCACTTGGATACATTTGTGGTCATGGTCAGTGGCATATGCCACCTTTGTGAAGGCATTGCGCACAATAGCCACACCGCGCTACCAGTATTGTACCTTGTTTGCACCTGCAAGATCATGCGTAGTTTATCTGCACTGTGATTGGACACTCTCACCGTGGCTGACTCGTGTTATGATCAATAGAAGTAAACGTCACTTGGATACATTTGTGGTCATGGTCAGTGGCATATGCCACCTTTGTGAAGGCATTGCGCACAATAGCCACACCGCGCTACCAGTATTGTACCTTGTTTGCACCTGCAAGATCATGCGTAGTTTATCTGCACTGTGATTGGACACTCTCACCGTGGCTGACTCGTGTTATGATCAATAGAAGTAAACGTCACTTGGATACATTTGTGGTCATGGTCAGTGGCATATGCCACCTTTGTGAAGGCATTGCGCACAATAGCCACACCGCGCTACCAGTATTGTACCTTGTTTGCACCTGCAAGATCATGCGTAGTTTATCTGCACTGTGATTGGACACTCTGACCGTGGCTGACTCGTGTTACGATTCGTAGAAGTTAACGTCACTTGGTAGACTTTGTGGTCATGGTCAGTGGCACATGCCAACTTTGTCAAGGCATTGCGCACGATAGCCATACCGAGCCACCAGTATTCAACCTTGTTTGTACATGCAAGGTCATGTCTAGTATATCTGCAATGTGATTGGAAACTTTGACCGTGGCTGACTCGTGTTATAATTCAAAGCCGTTTAAGGTACTTGGTAAACTTTGTGGCCATGGTCAGTGGCATATGCCAACTTTGTCAAGGCATTGCGCACAATAGCTGTGCTAAGACACCGGTTTTTTACCCTGTTTATACCTGCAAGGTCATGCATACCAGATGTACGCTGCTATTGGGCACTCTGACCGTGGCCGACTCGTGTTACGATTCGTAGAAGTTAAATTCACTTGGTAAACTTTGTGGCTATGGTCGGTGGCACATGCCACCTTTGTCAAGGCATTGCGCACAATAGCCACACCGAGCCACCGGTATTGTACATTCTTTGCTCCTGCAAGATCATGCCTAGCACATCTGCAATGTGATTGGACACTCTGACCGTGGCTGACTCGTGTTATGATCAATAGAAGTAAAAGTCACCTGGATATATTTGTGGTCATGGTCAGTGGCACATGCCGAATTTGTCAAGGCATTGCGCACAATAGCCACACCGAGCCACTAGTAGTGTACATTGATCTCACCTGTAAGATCATGCCCAGTATATCTGTACTGGTATTGGACACTCTGACCGTGGCTGACTTGTGTTATGATTCATAGCCGTTTAAGCTACTCGGTAAACTTTGTGGTCATGGTCAGTGGCACATGCCAATTTTGTCAAGGCGTTGCGCACAATAACCACACCGAGCCACCAGTATTGAACCTTTTTTGTACCTGTAACATCATGCCTAGTACGTCTGCACTGTGATTTGGACACTCTGACCGTGGCTGACTCGTGTTATGATTCATAGCCGTTTAAGGTACTTGGTAAACTTTGTGGTCATGGTCAGTGGCACATGCCAACTTTGTCAAGGCATTGCGCACAATAGCCACATCAAGCCACCAGAATTGTACCTTGTTTGCACCTACAAGATCATGCCTAGTACATCTGCACTGTGATTGGACACTCTGACCGTGGCTGACTCGTGTTATGGTTCATAGCCGTTTAACGTACTTGGTAAACTTTGTGGTCATGGTCATAGGCACATGCCAACTTTGTCAAGACATTGCACACAATAGCCACACCGAGCCACCAGTATTCTACCTTGATTGCACCTGCAAGATCATGCCTAGTAAATCTGCACTGTTATTGGACACTATCACCGTGGCTGACTTGTGTTATGATCAATAGAAGTTAAAGTCACTTGGATACATTTGTGGTCATGGTCAGTGACACATGCCAACTTTGTCAAGGCATTGCGCACAATAGCCACACCGAGCCACCAGTATTCTGCCTTGTTTGTACCTGTAAGATCATGCCTAGTACATCTGCACTTTGATTAGACACTCTGACCGTGGCTGACTCGTGTTATGATCAATAGAAGTAAAAGTCACTTGGATACATTTGTGGTTATGGTTAGTGGCACATGCCAACTTTGTCAAGGCATTGCGCACAATAGCCACACTGAGCCACCAGTATTCTACCTTGTTTGTACCTGCAAGGTCATGCCAGGTATATCTGCATTGTGACTGGACACTCTGACCGTGGCTGACTCGTGTTATGATCAATAGAAGTAAAAGTCACTTGGATACATTTGTCGTCATGGTCAGTGGCACATGCCAGCTTTATCAAGGCATTGCGCACAATAGCCACACCGGGCCACCAGTATTCTACCTTGTTTGCACCTGCAAGATCATGCTTGCACATCTGCAATGTGATTGGAACTCTGACTGTGGCTGACTCGTGTTACTATTCATAGCCGTTTAAGGTACTTGGTAAACTTTGTGGTCATGGTCAGTGGCACATGCCAACTTTGTCAAGGCATTGCGCACAATAGCCACACCAAGCCACCAGTATTATGCCTTGTTTGTACGTGTAAGATCATGCCTAGTTTATCTGTCATGTGATTGGACACTCTGACCGTGGCTGACTCGTGTTATGATTCATAGCCGTTTAAGGTACTTCATAAACTTTGTGGTCATGGTCAGTGGCACATGCTAACTTTGTCAAGGCATTGCGCACAATAGCCACACGGAGCCACCAGTATTGTACCTTGTTTGTACCTGCAAGATCATGCCCATTATATCTGTAGTCTGATTGGACACTCTGACCGTGGCTGACTCGTGTTATGATTCATAGCTGTTTAAGGTAACTTGGGAAACTGTGTGGTCATGGTCAGTTGCACAGGCCAACGTTGTCAACGCATTGCGCACAATAGCCACACCGAGCAACCAGTATTCTACCTTGTTTATACCTACAAGGTCATTCATATTATATGCACGCTGTGATTGGGCACTCTGACCGTGGCTAGCTCGTGTTACGATTCGTAGAAGCTAAAGTCACTTGGTAAACTTTGTGGTCATGGTCAGTGGCACATGCCAACTTTGTCAAGGCATGCCCAGTATCTCTGCGCACAATAGCCACACCGAGCCACCAGTATTCTACCTTGTTTGTACCTGCAAGGTCATGCCCAGTATCTCTGCACTGTGATTGGACACTTTGACCGTGGCTGACTCGTATTATGATGAATAGAAGTAAAAGTCACTTGGATGCATTTGTGGTCATGGTCAGTGGCACATGCCAACTTTGTCAAGGCATTGTGCACAATAGCCACACCGAGCCACCAGTATTCTACCTTCTTTGCACCTGCAAAATCATGCGTAGTACATATGCACTGTTTTTGGACACTCTGACCATGGCTGACCCGTGTTTTGATTCATATCCGTTCAATGTACTTTGTAAGCTTTGTGGTCATGGTCAGTGGCAGCAGCCAACTTTGTCAAGGCATTGCGCACAATAGCAGTGCCAAGACACCGGTTTTTTACCCTGTTTCTACCAGCAAGGTCATGCATATTAGATGTGCATTGTGATTGGGCACTCTGACCGTGGCTGACTCGTGTTACGATTCATAGAAGTAAAAGTCACTTGGATACATTTGTGGTCATGGTCCGTGGCACATGCCAACTTTGTCAAGGCATTGCGCACAATAGCCACACCGAGCCACCAGTATTCTACCTTGGTTGCACCTGCAAGACCATGCCTAGTATATCTGCACTGTGATTGGACACTCTGACCGTGGCTGACTCGTGTCATGATCAATAGAAGTAAAAGTCACTTGGATACATTTGTGGTCATAGTCAGCGGCACATGCCGACTTTGTCAAGGCATTGCACACAATAGCGGTACCAAGCCACCAGTATTCTACCTTTTTTGCACCTGCAAGGTCATGCCTAGTACATGTCCACTGTGATTGGACACTCTGACCGTGGCTGACTCATGTTATGATTCTTAGCCGTTTAAGGTACTTGGTAAACTTTGTAACAATGGTCAGTGGCACATGCCAACTTTGTCAAGGCATTGCACAGAAAAGCCGTGTCAAGCCACCAGTAGTCTACCATTTTTATACGTGCAAGGTCATGCCTAGTACATCTGAACTGTGATTGGACAATCTGACCATGGCTGACACGTGCTATGATTCACAGATGTAAAAGTCACTTGGAAACACTTTTGTTCATGGTCAGTGGCACATGCCAACTTTGTCAAGGCATTGCACACAATAGCGACACCGAGCCACCTGTATTCTACCTTTTCTATACTTCTAAGGTCATGCCTAGTATATCTGCACTGTGATCAGACACTCTGACCATGGCTGACTCGTGTTATGATTCATAGTTGTTTAAGGTACTTGGTAAACTTTGTGGTCATGGTCAGTGGCAGCTGCCAACTTTGTCAAGGCATTGCGCACAATAGTCGTACCAAGACACCGGTTTTTCACCCTGTTTCTACCTGAAATGTCATTCATATTAGATGTACACTGTGATTGGGCACTCTGATCGTGGCTGACTCGTGTTACGATTCATAGAAGTCAAAATTGCTTGGATACATTTGTGGTCATGGTCAGTGGCACATGCCAACTTTGTCAAGGCATTGCGAACAATATCCACACCAAGCGACCAGTATTTTACCTTGGTTGCACCTGCAACATCATGCCTAGTATATCTCCACTATGATTGGACACTCTGACCGTGGCAGACTCGTGTTATGATCAATAGAAGTAAAAGTCACTTGGGTACATTTGTGGTCATGGTCAGTGGCACATGCCAGCTTTGTGAAGGCATTGAGCACAATAGTCACACCGGGCCACCAGTATTCTACCTTTTGTGCACCTGCAAGATCATGCCTAGTACATCTGTACTGTGATTGGACACTCTGACCGTGGCTGACTCATTTTATGACTCAAAGCCGTTTAAGGTACTTCGTAAACTTTGTGGTCATGGTCAGTGGTACATGCCAACTCTGTCAAGGCATTGCGCACAATAGCCACACCGAACCACCAGTATTCTACCTTGTTTGCACATGCAAGATCATGCCTACTACATGTGCACTGTGATTGGACACTCTGACCGTGGCTGACTTGTGTTATGATTCATAGCCGTTTAAGGTATTTGGTAAACTTTATGATAATAGTCAGTGGCACATGCCAACTTTGTCAAGGCATTACGCACAATAGCCGTGTCAAGCCACCAGTATTCTACCTTATCTACACCTGCAAGGTCATGCCTAGCACATCTGAACTGTGATTGGACACTCTGACCGTGGCTGACTCGTGTAATGATTCATAGAAGAAAAACTCACTTGGAAACATTTCTGTTCATGGTCAGTGGCACATGCCAACTTTGTCAAGGCATTGCGCACAATAGCCACACCGAGCCACCAGTATTCTACCATGTCTATACCTGTAAGGTCATTCCCAGTATATCTGCACTGTGATTGGACACTCTGACCGTGGCTGACTCGTCTTATGATTCATAGCCGATTAAGGTGCTTGGTAAACCTTGCAGTCATTGTCAGTGTCACATGCCAACTTTGTCAATGCATTGCGCACAATAGCCGTGCCAAGCCACCGGTTTAATTCCTTGTTTATACCCGCAAGGTCATGCATATTACATGTGCACTGTGATTGGACACTATGACCGTGGCTGACTCGTGTTATGATTCGTAGAAGTTAGAGTCACTTGGTAAACTTTGTGGTCACGGACAGTGGCACATGCCAACTTTATCAAGGCATTGTGCATAATAGTCACACCGAGCCACCAGTATTCTACCTTGTTTGAACCTGCAAGATCATGCCTAGTACATCTGCACTGTGATTGGACACTCTGACTGTGGCTGACTCGTGTTATGATTCGTAGAAGTTAAAGTCACTTGGTAACCTTTGTGGTCATGGTCATCTACACTGTGATTGGACACTATGACCGTGGCTAACTAGTGTTATGATCAATAAAAGTAAAAGTCACTTGGATACATTTGTGGTCATTGTCAGTGGCATATGCCAACTTTGTCAAGGCATTGCGTACAATAGCCACACCGAGCCACCAGTGTTCTACCTTGTTTATACCTGCAAGGTCATGCCCAGTATATCTGCACTGTGTTTGGACACTCTGACCGTGGCTGACTCGTGTTATGATTCATAGCCGTTTAAGGTACTTGTGTCAGAATACACTCACAATATCACAAGTCTGCCCCAACTGAGACTCATACTCCACAGGTGCCCCTCCGCGGCAAAGCAAGGGCATTCGAATATTGGACACCGAAAACCTCTGTCCGTGACCAGCTCATCCCCGCGACGATGGCTCCACACAGGAACTGGTTCGGAGTTTCCCTGACCGATACTTCAGGAACAGACGGTTGCATGATAACGGTCATCCACAACCAGCGTTCCGGACCTCGATCCGCGCTCTTGTGGCGGAGAAGCGCTCTCTCGCCCACGTACCAAAAACGGACATAGCTGAACAACACCGGCACACCACTCCAGGACTACGTGCCTCCACGACGTCAGGCACCTCTCTTGTTTGTGCCGAGTCGCGAGCGGCTCCGCACCCTGCCTCCATGGCAGAAGCAGCCAAGCGGCTGCGGCACCACTTGGGCTATCGCCCCCCATAGTAGAGACTAGGACTGGTACTTAAGTAGTTCAATGCTCCTTGTATTTTCTGCCTCTGTTATCGGCTATCTACTCATATCAATCGAGCTTGCCTCATCTTCCGCTACGCCCGCCATCACGGCTGTGGCCTCACTGTGTCATCTCTTCGTCCACCTTCACAGCTGNTGCCTCCACGACGTCAGGCACCTCTCTTGTTTGTGCCGAGTCGCGAAGCGGCTCCGCACCCTGCCTCCATGGCAGAAGCAGCCAAGCGGCTGCGGCACCACTTGGGCTATCGCCCCCCATAGTAGAGACTAGGACTGGTACTTAAGTAGTTCAATGCTCCTTGTATTTTCTGCCTCTGTTATCGGCTATCTACTCATATCAATCGAGCTTGCCTCATCTTCCGCTACGCCCGCCATCATGGCTGTGGCCTCACTGTGTCATCTCTTTGTCCACCTTCACAGCTGTGGTACTTGCATTCCTCGTTACCTTCATTCACTTTCACCAGCTTTGCTCTTTGTTGCTCCTTTGCTTTGCTCAGTCTCACCCACATCGCCTCGTCGAGGCACCTTTGTACTTCTGCGCCCGTACCTGTCGGCACTGCGCTCACGCAAGTCACACTTCCGGATAGGCTCGTGTCTTTGGCACCGCCCCCACGCTTGTTCTGCTTCCTCGCTTCAGCTTGTCAGTACTTGGTTGCCCCAGGCAACCATGTCTTGCCCTTCATGATGATGTCATCACGCTGTCAGCCGTCTGTAGTTTCGCCGATGCTTCCGCACCTGACCCATCTGTCCCTCCGCTTTGCCGAAGTATCATTACATTTTCCTGACATGGTATCAGAGCACACTGAAAGCTCCTGGCTCTCCTCCTTGCTTCCTCTCCATCATTGATGCCGGAACCGCCGCGCCGCGCCGTACCGCCCCTTCCAGTGAGCCGAATCTCCACTTCTCATTTTCTCTCGCAACTGCAAGGACAACAACATTGTGTATGGGCACAACGTTGAGAGCCTCGCAGCAGCCATCACCTATATCAGTCGCCGCTTGACGCCTGAAGCACTCCGCCGAAGCGCGCACCTGGCAATCCGCCAGCAAGCATCTCCAACAGCAGCAGCCATCCGGTCTCACAAGAAAAGCCTCCTCATGTCCTCTTCATCCTTCTACATCGTGTCATCACCACCACTGGGCCGTGTATGGGCACAACCCCCAGTGATGGTACCACACATGAAATAGCAGCTGAGTCTCCTCAGCCTCTTCAAGAATGTCTCCACATCTCAGCAGCGCTACGTATGTCTCCTCCTTCAACGGGGCATCATGATCCTCTACGTACTCGGTTGCCTTGCAGTAGCAGCGTGGCATCAGCACAAGCAACAAAAGCAACGTTCATAGCATCCTGATCCTCAGCCATCTTCAGAAGCAGCAACTTCAGCTACTATCATCACCCACATGAGCATTGCCCAACCTGAATTGACCAAAGACCATGACTCTCCTCCTGAAACGATCATCTCGGCATCATCTCCCTCACCTGGCCGCCTCCGCACCTTCTCATCACCCTTAGAACCTGAACAGTGTCCACGCACAAACAGCCCTCTAGCCACAGCTCCCCACTGTATGACCTCCTCTTTTTCTAACCGCCAAAGCACACGAGCCCCTCTTTCTGGCAACATCTTCTGCGTAGCCGGGTGCAGCAAGCATTCACCACCATCCACATCCTCAGGCAATTGCATGCCATATGCCGCCTCCCCATCTGCCACCAGCAACCAATCCTATGCTCGCATGTCAAAAAGAAAATCACGTCGCCGACGCCGCCAACTACTTGCACAAGCCTACTCCTTGTTAAGGTCTGGCACAACAGGCTCAGTTCCCCAAGCGTCTATCCGGACATCCTCCTCCTCGAACAAAGGGAACAATCACTACTTCTCAGAATAATGGGACTCTACAGCAGCAGACGCCGCCTCTTCTTATCCAGACACCATTGCATCCATGGGACTACTACTCTACTCGAACACTCCAGTTTTCACCAACGAGGAGCTCAACAACTTCATGATGCTCAACTACGGGACAACCATCTGGAACACAACGCCACAGCACCAAAACAACCCTGGTGCCGCCACGACAATGACCCTTTCACTCTCTACAGATCCTTCACCTTCTGTATCATCACACTCTCTATCAAGAAACCAGGAACCTTGCATATCCATAGTGTTTTCACCAACAGCAGCAGCAACCATCTACCTCCTCCCTCATCAACAACAAGCAGGACAACAGCAGCATCTCAGCCAGCAGGATCACTCATCAGCACCCCCAGCATCTTCTACTAGGACCACCCTCCTAAACACCAATCACTCCACAACGGATGGTACTAAACTCGCTCTTGCCCTCTGGAATCCATCCTCTTGGGCCGCATGTTCCTCTGGGTGCACACGCGAGGACTGCAGCAGCACCCCCCGAATACTGAAAGCCTTCTCCTCCCAAACCACCTCTGGATGGGAGAGAGTCACTCTGTCAGCTGCTCAGCACAGGGTGTCTCTCTCAGCATCCCTGATTCCTACAGATCAGCGAGGAACTACTTCAGTGCACACATCTGGGCAACCTCTCGCCAGTCTCCCACCAGCAACTCCAGCACACCACCACATCAACTTCAACCACCTGGACTCTCACCTCTCAGACACATAATCAGACTTGTGACATTGAGGGCGGGTGTCAGAATACACTCACAATATCACAAGCTGGCCCCAACTGAGACTCATACTCCACAAGTGCCCCACCACGGCAAAGCAAGGGCATACGAATATTGGACACCAAAAACCTCTGTCGGTGACCAGCTCATTCCCGCGATGATGGATCCACACAGGAACTGGTTCGGAGTTTCCCTGACCAACACTTCACGAACGGCCGGTTGCATGATAACGGTCATTCAGAACCAGCGCTCTGGACCTCGCTCCGCGCTCACGTGGCGGAGAAGCGCTCTCTCGCCCACATACCAAAAACGGGCATAGCTGAACAACACCGGCGCACCACTCCAGGACTACGTGCCTCCACGATGTCCCGCACCTCTCTTGTTCATGCCGAGCCGCGAAGCGGCTCCGCACATTGCCTCCATGGCAGAAGCAGCCAAGCGGCTGCGGCACCACTTGGGCTATCGTCCCCCATAGTAGAGACTAGGACTAGTACTTAAGTAGTTCAGTGCTCCTTGTATTTTCTGCCTCTGTTATCAGCTATGTACTCATATCAATCAAGCTTGTCTCATCTTTCACTGCGTTTGCCATCACGGCTGTGGCCTCACTGTGTGATCTCTTCGCCCGCCTTCACAGCTGTGGTACTTGCATCCCTCGTTACCTTCATTCGCTCTCACCAGCTTTGCCCTTTATTGCTCCTTTACTTTGCTCAGTCTCACCCACATTGCCTCGTCGAGGCGCCTTTGTACTTCTGCGCCCGTGCCTGTCGGCACTGCGCTCACGCAAGTCACACTTTTGGATAGGCTCGTGCCTTTGGCACCACCTCCATGCTCGTTGTGCTTCCTCACTTCAGCTTGTGAGCACTTGGTTGCCCCAGGCAACCGTGTCTTGCCCTTCATGATGATGTCATCACGCTGTCAGTCGTTTGTCGTTTCGCCGATGCTTCCGCAGCTGACCCCTCTGTCCCTCCGCTTTGCCTAAGTATCATTACATTTTCCAGACAACTTGGTATACTTTGTGGTCATGGTCAGCGGCACATGCCAACTTTGTCAAGGCATTGCGCACAATAGCCACACCGAGCCACCAGTATTGTACCTTCTTTACACCTGCAAGGTCATGCCTTGTACATGTGAACTGTGATTGGACACTCTGACCATGGCTGACTCATGTTGTGATCAATAGAAGTAAACGTCACTTGGATGCATTTGTGGTCATGGTCAGTGGTACATGCCAAAAATGTCAAGGCATTGCACACAATAGCCACACCGAGCCAATACTGGTAGATCAGTGTGGATATTGTGCGCAATGCCTAGACAAATTTGGCATGTGCCACTGACCATGACCACAAAGTTTACCTAGTGATTTTAACATCTACGAATCGTAACACGAGTCAACCACGGTCAGAGTGCCCAATCACAGTTAAGATGTACTAGGCATGACCTTGCAGGTAAAAACAAGGTAAAAACCAGTGGCCTTGCACGGCTATTGTGCGCAATGCCCCGACAAAGTTGGCATGTGCCACCGACCATGACCACAAACTTTACCAAGTACCTTAAACGGCTATGAATCATAACACAAGTCAGCCACGGTCAGAGTGTCCAATCACAGTGCAGATGTACTGGGCATGACCTTGCAGGTATAAACACGGTAGAATACTGGCAGCTCGGTGTAGCTACTGTGCGCAATGCCTTGACAAAGTTGGCATGTGCCACTGACCATGACCACAAAGTTTACCAAGTACCTTAAACGGCTATGAATCATAACACAAGTCAGCCACGGTCAGAGTGTCCAATCACAGTGCAGATGTACTGGGCATGACCTTGCAGGTATAAACACGGTAGAATACTGGCAGCTCGGTGTAGCTACTGTGCGCAATGCCTTGACAAAGTTGGCATGTGCCACTAACCATGACCACAAATGTATCCAAGTGACTTTTACGTCTATTCATCATAACACGAGTCAGCCACGGTCAGAGTGTCCAATCACAGTGCAGATGTACTAGGCATGATCTTGCAGGTATGAACAAGGAAGAATACTGGCGGCTCGGTGTGGCTATTGTGCACAATGCCTTAACGGAGTTGGCATGTGCCACTGACCATGACCACAAAGTTAACCAAGTGACTTTAACTTCTACGAATCGTAATACGAGTCAGCCACGGTCAGAGTGCCCAATCACAGCGCACATCTGCATGACCTTGCAGCTATAAACAAGGTTAAAAACCGGTGGTTTGGCACGGCTATTGTGCGCAATACCTTAACAAAGTTGGCATGTGCCACTGACCATGACCACAAAGTTTACCAAGTACCTTACACAGCTATGAATCATAACACGAGTCAGCCACGGTCAGAGTGTCCAATCACAGTGTAGCTGTACTGAGCATGACCTCACAGGTATAAACAAGGTAGAAAACTGGTGGCTCGTTGTGGCTATTGTGCGCAATACCTTGACAAAGTTGGCTTGTGCCACTGACCATGGCCACAAATGTATCCAAGTGACTTTTACTTCCATGAATCATAACACGAGCCAGCCACGGTCAGAGTGTCCAATCACAGTTCAGATGTACTAGGCATGACCTTGCAGGTATAAACAAGATACAATACTGGTGTCTTGGCACAGCTATTGTGCGCAATGCCTTGACAAAGTTGGCATATGCCACTGACCATGACCACAAAGTTTACCAAGTACCTTAAACGGCTATGAATCATAACACGAGTTAGCCACAGTCAGAGTGTCCAATCACAGTGCACATCTAACATGCATGATCTTGAAGGTACAAACAAGGTAAAAACCCGGTGGCTTGCCACAGCTATTGTGCGCAATGCCTTGACAAAGTTGGCATGTGCCACTGACCATGACCACAATGTTTGCCAAGTACCGTAAACGGCTATGAATCAAAACATGAGTCGGCCATGGTGAGAGTGTCCAATCATAGTGCAGATGTACTAGGCATTGTTTTGCAGGTACAAAGAAGGTAGAATACTGGTAGATCGGTGTGGCTATTGTGCACAATGCCTTGACAAAGTTGGCATGTGCCACTGACCATGACCACAAAGTTTACCAAGTGACTTTAGAACGGCTATGAATCATAACACAACTCAGCCACAGTCAGAGTGTCCAATCACGGTGCAGATATACTGGGCACAACCTTACAGGTATAAACAAGGTAGAATACTGGTGGCTTGGCATGGCTATTGTGCACAATGCCTTAACAAAGTAGGCATGTGCCACTGACCATGACCACAAATGTATCCAAGTGACCTTTACTTCTATTCATCATAACACGAGTCAGCCACGGTAAGAGTGTCCAATCACTGTGCAAATGTAATAGGCATGATCTTGTAGGTGCAAACAAGGTAGAATACTGGTGGCACGTTGTGGCTATTGTGCGCAATGCCTTGATAAAGTTGGCATGTGCCACTGACCATGACCACAAATGTATCCAAGTGACTTTTACTTCTATTGTTCATAACACAAGCCAGCCACGGTCAGAGTGTCCAATCACAGTGCAGATGTACTGGGCATGACTTTAACTTCTACGAATCATAACACGAGTCAGCCACGGTCAGGGTACCCAATCACGGTGCACATCTAATATGCATGACCTTGCAGGTATAAACAGGGTAAAAAACTGGTGGCTTGGCACGGCTATCGTGGGCAATGCCTTGACAAAGTTTACCAAGTACATTAAACGGCTATGAATCATACCACGAGTCAGCCACGGTCAGAGTGTCCAATCACAGTGCACATATACTGGGCATGACTTTGCAGGTATCAACAAGGTAGAATATTGGCAGCTCGGTGTGGCTACTGTGCGCTATGCCTTAACAAAGTTGGCATGTGCCACTTACCATGACCACAAATGTATCTAAGTGACTTTTACTTCCATTGATCATAACACGAGTCAGCCACGGTCAGAGTGCCCAATCACAGTTCAGATGTACTAGACATGATCTTGCAGCTGCAAACAAGGTACATTTCTGGTGGCTCGGTGTGGCTATTGTGCACAATGCCTTGGTAAGGTTTGCATGTGCCACTGACCAGGCCCACAAAGTTTACCAAATGACTTTAACTTCTACGAATCGTAACACGAGTCAGCCACGGTCAGAGTGCCTAATCACAGTGCAGATGTACTGGGCATGATCATGCACGTGCAAACAAGGTAGAATACTGGTGGCTCAGTGTGGCTATTGTGCGCAATGCCTTGACAATGTTGGCATGTGCCACTGACCATGACCTCAAAGTTTACCAAGTGACTTTAACTTATACGAGTCATAACATGAGTCAGCCACAGTCAGAGTGCCCAATCACAGTTCAGATGTACTAGGCATGACCTTGCTGGTGTAAACAAGGTAGAATACTGGTAGCTCGGTGTGGCAATTGTGCGCAATGCCTTGACAAAGCTGGCATGTGCCACTGACCATGACCACAAATGTATCCAATTGACTTTTACTTCTATTGATCATAACACGAGTCAGCCACGGTCAGAGTGTCCAATCACAGCGTAGATGTACTAGGCATGATCTTACAGATATAAACAAGGTAGAATACTGGTGGCTCGGTGTGGCTATTGTGCACAATGCCTTGACGGAGTTGGCATGTGCCACTGACCATGACCACAAAGGTAACCAAGTGACTTTAACTTCTACGAATCGTAACACGAGTCAGCCATGGTCAGAGTGCCTAATCACAGTGCAGATGTACTAGGCATGATCTTACAGATATAAACAAGGTAGAATACTGGTAACTCGGTGTGGCTATTGTGCACAATGCCTTAACAAAGTGGGCATGTGCCACTGACCATGACTACAAACGTACCCACGTGACTTTAACTTCTACGAATCGTAACACGAGTCAGCCATGGTCAGAGTGCCTAATCACAGTGCAGATGTACTAGGCATGATCTTACAGATATAAACAAGGTAGAATACTGGTAACTCGGTGTGGCTATTGTGCACAATGCCTTAACAAAGTGGGCATGTGCCACTGACCATGACTACAAACGTACCCACGTGACTTTAACTTCTACGAATCGTAACACGAGTCAGCCATGGTCAGAGTGCCTAATCACAGTGCAGATGTACTAGGCATGATCTTACAGATATAAACAAGGTAGAATACTGGTAACTCGGTGTGGCTATTGTGCACAATGCCTTAACAAAGTGGGCATGTGCCACTGACCATGACTACAAACGTACCCACGTGACTTTAACTTCTACGAATCGTAACACGAGTCAGCCATGGTCAGAGTGCCTAATCACAGTGCAGATGTACTAGGCATGATCTTACAGATATAAACAAGGTAGAATACTGGTAACTCGGTGTGGCTATTGTGCACAATGCCTTAACAAAGTGGGCATGTGCCACTGACCATGACTACAAACGTACCCACGTGACTTTAACTTCTACGAATCGTAACACGAGTCAGCCATGGTCAGAGTGCCTAATCACAGTGCAGATGTACTAGGCATGATCTTACAGATATAAACAAGGTAGAATACTGGTAACTCGGTGTGGCTATTGTGCACAATGCCTTAACAAAGTGGGCATGTGCCACTGACCATGACTACAAACGTACCCACGTGACTTTAACTTCTACGAATCGTAACACGAGTCAGCCATGGTCAGAGTGCCTAATCACAGTGCAGATGTACTAGGCATGATCTTACAGATATAAACAAGGTAGAATACTGGTAACTCGGTGTGGCTATTGTGCACAATGCCTTAACAAAGTGGGCATGTGCCACTGACCATGACTACAAACGTACCCACGTGACTTTAACTTCTACGAATCGTAACACGAGTCAGCCATGGTCAGAGTGCCTAATCACAGTGCAGATGTACTGGGCATGACTTTAACTTCTACGAATCATAACACGAGTCAGCCACGGTCAGGGTACCCAATCACGGTGCACATCTAATATGCATGACCTTGCAGGTATAAACAGGGTAAAAAAACTGGTGGCTTGGCACGGCTATTGTGCACTATGCCTTGACAAAGTTGGCATGTGCCATTGACCATGACCACAAAGTTTACCAAGTACATTAAACGGCTATGAATCATAACACGAGTCAGCCACGGTCAGAGTGTCCAATCACAGTGAACATATACTGGGCATGACTTTGCAGGTATCAACAAGGTAGAATATTGACAGCTCGGTGTGGCCACTGTGCGCAATGCCTTAACAAAGTTGGCATGTGCCACTTACCATGACCACAAATGTATCTAAGTGACTTTTACTTCCATTGATCATAACACGAGTCAGCCACGGTCAGAGTGCCCAATCACAGTGAACGTGTAATATGCATGACCTTGCAGGGATAAACAAGGTAAAAAACCGGTGGCTTGCCACGGGTATTGTGCGCAATACCTTAACAGAGTTGGCATGTGCCACTGACCATGACCACAAAGGTAACCAAGTGACTTTAACTTCTACGAATCGTAACACGAGTCAGCCACGGTCAGAGTGTCCAGTCACAGTACCGATGTAATAGGCATGATATTGCAGGTGCAAACAACGTAGAATACTGGTGGCTCGGTGTGGCTATTGTGCACAATGCCTTGACGGAGTTGGCATGTGCCACTGACCATGACCACAAAGGTAACCAAGTGACTTTAACTTCTACGAATCGTAACACGAGTCAGCCACGGTCAGAGTGTCCAATCACAGTGCACGACTAATGGGCATGACCTTGCAGGTATAAACAAGGTAAAAAACCGGTGGCTTGGCACGGCTATTGTGCGCAATACCTTAACAAAGTTGGCATGTGCCACTGACCATGACCACAACGTTTACCAAGTACCTTAAACAGCTATGAATCATAAGACGAGTCAGCCACGGTCAGAGTGTCCAATCACAGTGCAGATATACTGGGCATGACCTTACACGTACAAACAAGGTAGAATACTGGTAGATCAGTGTGGATATTGTGCGCAATGCCGGGACAAAGTTGGCATGTGCCACTGACCATGACCACAAAGTTTACCAATTGACTTTAACATCTAGGAATCCTAACACGAGTCAGCCACGGTCAAAGTGCCCAATCACAGTTCAGATGTAATAGGCATGACCTTGCAGGTAGAAACAAGGTAAAAACCGGTGGCCTTTCACGGCTATTGTGCGCAATGCCCCGACAAAGTTGGCATGTGCCACTGACCATGACCACAAAGTTTACCAAGTATCTTAAACGGCTATGAATCATAACACTAGTCAGCCACGGTCCGAGTGTCGAGTCACAGTGCAGATATACTGGGCATGACATTGCAGGTATAAACAAGGTAGAATACAGGCAGCTCGGTGTGGCTACTGTGCGCAATGCCTTGACAAAGTTGGCATGTGCCACTGACCATGACCACAAATGTATCCAATTAGCTTTTACTTCTATTGATCATAACACAAGTCAGCCACGGTCAGGGTGTCCAATCACAGTGCAGATGTACTAGGCATGACCTTGCAGGTATAAATAAGGTAGAATACTGGTGGCTTGGTGTGGCTATTGTGCGCAATGCCTTGACGCAGTTGGCATGTGCCATTGACCATTACCACAAAGTTAACCAAGTGACTTTAACTTCTACGAATCGTAACACGGGTCAGCCACGGTCAGAGTGCCCAATCACAGTGAACGTGTAATATGCATGACCTTGCAGGGATAAACAAGGTAAAAAACCGGTGGCTTGCCACGGGTATTGTGCGCAATACCTTAACAGAGTTGGCATGTGCCACTGACCATGACCACAAAGTTTACCAAGTACCTTAAACGCCTATGAATCATAACACGAGTCAGCCACGTTCAGAGTGTCCAATCACACTGCAGATATACTAGGCATGACCTTACAGGTATAAATAAGGTAGAATACTGGTGGCTTATTGTGGCTATTGTGCGCAATACCTTGAAAACGTTGGCATTTGCCACTGACCATGACCACAAAGTTTACCAATTGACTTAAAACGGCTATGAATCATAACACGAGTCAGCCACAGTCACAGTGTCCGATCACAGTGCAGATGTACTGGGCATGACTTAACAGGTATAAAAAAGGTAGAATACTGGTAACTCGGTGTGGCTATTGTGCGCAATCCCTTGACAAAGTTGGCATGTGCCACTCACCATGACCACAAATGTATCCAAGTGACCTTTACTTCTATTGATCATAACACGAGTCAGCCACGGTCAGAGTGTCCAATCACAGTACCGATGTAATAGGCATGATATTGCAGGTGCAAACAACGTAGAATACTGGTGGCTCGGTGTGGCTATTGTGCATGATGCCTTGTTAAAGTTGGTATGTGCCACTGACCATGACCACAAA
>SZWC01000342.1:92328-123537 GCA_023375785.1 Penium margaritaceum | reverse complement strand
GTAGAATACTGGTGGCTCGGTGTGGCTATTGTGCGCAATGCCTTGACAAAGTTGGCATGTGCCACTAACCATGTCCACAAAGTTTAGCGAGTGACTTTAACTTCTACGAATCATAACACGGGTCACCCACGGTCAGAGTACCCAATCACAGTCCACATCTAATATGCATGACCTTGCAGGTATAAACAGGGTAAAAATCGGTCGCTTGACACGGCTATTGTGCGCAATGTCTTGACAAAGTTGGCATGTGCCACTGACCATGACCACAAAGTTTACCAAGTACATTCAACGGCTTTGAATCATAACACGAGTCAGCCACAGTCAGAGTGTGTAATCACAGTGCAGATATATTGGGCATGACCTTGCATGTACAAACAAGGTAGAATACTGGTGGCTCGGTGTGGCTATTGTGCATGATGCCTTGTTAAAGGTTGTATGTGCCACTGACCATGACCACAAATGTATCCAGGTGACTTTTGCTTCTATTGATCATAACACGAGTCAGCCACGGTCAGAGTATCCAATCACAGTGCAGATGTAATATGCATGATCTTTCAGGTACAAAGAGGGTAGAATACCGGTGGCTTGGGGTGGCTATTGTGTGCAATGCCTTGACAAAGTTGGCATGTGCCACTGACCATGACCACAAATGTATCCAAGTGACTTTTACTTGTATTGATCATAACACGAGTCAACCACAGTCAGAGTGTCCAATCACAGTGCAGGTGTACTAGGTATGATCTTGGAGGTACAAACAAGGTAGAATACTGGTGGCTCTGTGTGGCTACTGTGCGCAATGCCTTCACAAAGTTGGCATGTGCCACTGACCATGACCACAAGTGTATCCAAGTGACTTTTACTCCTTTTCATCATACCAAAAGTCAGCCACGGTCAGAGTTTCCAATAAGAGTGCACATTTACCAGGCATGATCTTGCAGGTGCAAACAAGGTACAATACTGGTGGCTCGGTGTGGCTATTGTGCGCAATGCCTTGACAAAGTTGGCATGTGCCACTGACCATGACCACAAAGTTTACCAAGTACCTTAAATGACTATGAATCATAACATGAGTCAGCCATGGTTAGAGTGTCTAATCACAGTGCAAATATACTGGGCATGACCATACAGGTATAAACTATGTATAATACCGGTGGCTTGGTGTGTCTATTGTGCGCAATACCCTGACAAAGTTGGCATGTGCCACTGACCATGACCACAAAGTTTACCAAGTACCTTAAATGACTATGAATCATAACATGAGTCAGCCATGGTTAGAGTGTCTAATCACAGTGCAAATATACTGGGCATGACCATACAGGTATAAACTATGTATAATACCGGTGGCTTGGTGTGTCTATTGTGCGCAATACCCTGACAAAGTTGGCATGTGCCACTGACCATGACCACAAAGTTTACCAAGTACCTTAAATGACTATGAATCATAACATGAGTCAGCCATGGTTAGAGTGTCTAATCACAGTGCAAATATACTGGGCATGACCATACAGGTATAAACTATGTATAATACCGGTGGCTTGGTGTGTCTATTGTGCGCAATACCCTGACAAAGTTGGCATGTGCCACTGACCATGACCACTAAGTTTACCAAGTACCTTAAATGACTATGAATCATAACATGAGTCAGCCACGGTTAGAGTGTCTAATCACAGTGCAAATATACTGGGCATGACCATACAGGTATAAACTATGTATAATACCGGTGGCTTGGTGTGTCTATTGTGTGCAATACCCTGACAAAGTTGGCATGTGCCACTGACCATGACCACAAAGTTTACCAAGTACCTTAAATGACTATAAATCATAACACGAGTCAGCCATGGTCAGAGTGTCCAATCACACTGCATATATATTGGGCATGCCCTTGCATGTATGAACAAGGTAGAATACTGGTGGCTCGGTGTGGCTATTGTGCGCAGTGCCTTGACAAAGTTGGCATGTGCCACTGACCATGACCACACATGTATCCAAGTGACTTTTACTTCTATTGATCATAAAACGAGTCAGCCACGGTCAGAGTGTCCAATCGCAGTGCAGATGTACTAGGCATGATTTTACAAGTAAAAGCAATGTATAATACTGGTGGCTTCGCACGGCTATTGTGCAAAAAGCCTTGACAAAGTTGGCATGTGCCACTAACCATGACCAAAAAGTTTACCAAATACCTCAAACGGCTATGAATCATAACATGAGTCAGCCACGGTCAGAGTGTCCAATCAAAGTGCAGATGTACTAGGCATGACCTTGCAGGTATAAACAAGGTATAATACTGGTGGCCCGGTGTGGCTATTGTGCGCACTGCCTTGACAAAGGTGGCATGTGCCACCGACCATGACCACAATGTTTACCAAGTGACTTTAACGTCTATGAATCAAAACACGAGTCTGCCACAGTGAGAGTATCCAATTACAGTGTAGATATACTCGGCATGATCTCGCAGGTACAAACAATGTAGAATACTGGTGGCTCGGTGTGGCTATTGTGCGCAATGCCTTGACAACGTTGGCAGGTGCCACTGACCATGACCACAAATGTATCCAAGTGACTTTTACTTCTATTGATCATAACACGAGTCAGCCACAGTCAGTGTGTCCAATCACAGTGCAGATGTTATAGGCATGATCTTGCAGGTATAAACAAGGTATAATACTGGTGATTCGGTGTGGCTATTGTGCGCAATTCCTTGACAAAGTTGGCATGTTCCACTGACCATGACCACAAATGTATCCAAGTGACGTTTACTTCTATTGATCATAACACGAAGCAGCCACAGTCAGGGTGTCTAATCACAGTGCAGATGTACTAGGCATGATCTTGCAGGTATAAACAAGGTAGAATACTGGTGGCTCGGTGTGGCTATTGTGCACAATACCTTGACGGAGTTGCCATGTGCCACTGACCATGACCACAAAGTTAACCAAGTGACTTTAACTTCTACGAATCGTAACACGAGTCAGCCACAGTCAGAGTGCCCAATCACAGCGTACATCTAACATGCATGACCTTGCAGGTATAAACAACGTAAAAAACTGGTGACTTGGCACGGCATTTGTGCGTAATACCTTAACAAAGTTGGCATGTGCCACTGACCATGACCACAAAGTTTACCAAGTGACTTAAAACGGCTATGAATCATAACACAAGTCAGCCAAGGTCAGAGTGTCCAATCACAGTGTAGATATACTGGGCATGACCTTACAAGTATAAACAATGTAGAATACTGGTAACTCGGTGTGGCTATTGTGCACAATGCCTTGACAAAGGTGGCATGTGCCACCGACCATGACCACAAAGTTTACCAAGTGACTTTAACGTCTACGAATCAAAACACGAGTCTGCCACAGTCAGAGTATCCAATCACAGTGTACATATACTGTGCATGATCTCGCAGGTACAAACAATGTAGAATACCGGTGGCTCGGTGTGGCTATTGTGCGCAATGCCTTGACAACGTTGGCAGGTGCCACTGACCATGACCACAAATGTATGCAAGTGACTTTTACTTCTATTGATCATAACACGAGTCAGCCACGGTCAGAGTGTCCAATCACAGTGCAGATGTTCTAGGAATGATGTTGCAAGTATAAACAAGGTAGAATACTGGTGGCTTGGTGTGGATCTCGTGCGCAATTCCTTGACAAAGTTGGCATGTGCCACTAACCATGACCACAAATGTATCCAAGTGACGTTTACTTCTATTGATCATAACACGAATCAGCCACGGTCAGGGTGTCTAATCACAGTGCAGATGTACTAGGCATGATCTCTCAGGTATAAATAAGGTAGAATACTGGTGGCTCGGTGTGGCTATTGTGCGCAATACCTTTACGGAGTTGCCATGTGCCACTGACCATGAACACAAAGTTAACCAAGTGACTTTAACTTCTACGAATCGTAACACGAGTCAGCCACGGTCAGAGTGCCCAATCACAGCGTACATCTAATATGCATGACCTTGCAGGTATAAACAAGGTAAAAGACTGGTGACTTGGCACTGCTTTTGTGCGCAATACCTTAACAAAGTGGGCATGTGCCACTGACCATGACCACAAAGTTTACCAAGTACCTTGAACGGCTATGAATCATAACACGAGTCAGCCACAATCAGAGTGTCCAATCACAGTGTACATATACTGGGCATGACCTTACAGATATAAACAAGGTAGAATACTGGTGGCTTGTTGTGGTTATTGTGCGCAATACCTTGAAAAAGATTGCATTTGCCACTGACCATGACCACAAAGTTTACCATGTGACTTAAAACGGCTATGAATCATAACATGAGTCAGCAACGGTCAGAGTGTCCAATCACAGTGTAGATGTACTGGGCATGACCTCACAGGTATAAACAATGTATGATACTGGTAACTCGGTGTGGCTATTGTGCGCAATGCCTTGGCAAAGCTGGCATGTGCCACTGACCATGACCATAAGTGTATCCAAGTGACCTTTACTTCTATTGATCATAACACGAGTCAGCCACGGTCAGAGTGTCCAATCACAATGCCGATGTAATAGGCATGGCCTTGCAGGTATAAACAAGGTAGAATACTGGTGGCCCGGTGTGGCTATTGTGCGCAATGCCTTGACAAAGGTGGCATGTGCCACCGACCATGACCACAATGTTTACCAAGTGACTTTAACGTCTACGAATCAAAACACGAGTCTGCCACAGTCAGAGTATCCAATCACAGTGTAGATATACTGTGCATGATCTTGCAGGTACAAACAATGTAGAATACTGGTGGCTCGGTGTGGCTATTGTGCGCAATTCCTTGACAACGTTGGCAGGTGCCACTGACCATGACCAAAAAATTTTCCAAGTGACTTTAACTTCTATTGATCATAACACGAGTCAGCCACAGTCAGAGTGTCCAATCACAGTGCAGATGTTCTAGGCATGATCTTGCAGGTATAAACAAGGTAGAATAGTGGTGGCTTGGTTTGGCTATCTTGCGCAATTCCTTGACAAAGTTGGCATGTGCCACTGACCATGACCTCAAAAGTATCCAAGTGACATTTACTTCTATTAATCATGACACGAGTCAGCCAGGGTCAGGGTGTCTAATCACAGTGCAGATGTACTAGACATGATCTTGCAGGTATAAACAAGGTAGAATACTGGTGGCTCGGTGTGGCTATTGTGCGCAATACCTTGACGGAGTTGCCATGTGCCACTGACCATGACCACAAAGCTAACCAAGAGACTTTAACTTCTACGAATCGTGACACGAGTCAGCCACGGTCAGAGTGCCCAATCACAGCGTACATCTAATATGCATGACATTGCAGGTACAAACAAGGTAAAAAACTGGTGACTTGGCACTGCTTTTGTGCGTAATACCTTAACAAAGTTGGCATGTGCCACTGACCATGACCACAAAGTTTACCAAGCACCTTAAACGGCTATGAATCATAACACGAGTCAGCCACGATCAGAGTGTCCAATCACAGTGTAGATATACTGGACATGACATTACAGGTATAAACAAGGTAGAATACTGGTGGCTCGTTGTGGTTATTGTGCGCAATACCTTGAAAAGATTGGCATTTGCCACTGACCATGACCACAAAGTTTACCAAGTGACTCAAAACGGCTATGAATCATAACACAAGTCAGCCACGGTCAGAGTGTCCAATCACAGTGTAGATATACTCGGCATGACCTTAAAGGTATAAACAACGTAGAATACTGGTAACTCGGTGTGGCTATTGTGCGCAATGCCTTGACAAAGTTGGCATGTGCCACTGACCATGACCACAAATGTATCCAACTGACCTTTACTTCTATTGATCATAACACGAGTCAGCCACAATCAGAGTGTCCAATCACAATGCCGATGCAATAGGCATGGCCTTGCAGGTATAAACAAGGTAGAATTCTGGTGGCCCGCTGTGGCTATTGTGCGCAGAGCCTTGACAAAGGTGGCATGTGCCACCGACCATGATCACAAAGTTTACCAAGTGACTTTAACTTCTACAAATCGAAACACGAGCCAGCTACAGTCAGAGTATCCAACCACAGTGCAGATATACTGGGCATGATCTTGTAGGTACAAACAAGGTAGAATACTGGTGGCTCGGTGTGGCTATTGTGCACAATGCCTTGACAAAGTTGGCATGTGCCATTGACCATGACCACAAAGTATCCAAGTGACTTTTACTTCTATTGATCATAACACAAGTCAGCCACGGTCAGAGTGTCCAATCATAGTGCAGATGTTATAGGAATGATCTTGCAGGTATAAACAAGGTAGAATACTGGTGGCTCGGTGTGGCTATTGTGCGCAAGTCCTTGACGAAGTTGGCATGTGCCACTGACCATGACCATAAATGTATCCAAGTGACTTTTACTTCTATCCATCATACCACGAGTCAGCTAGGGTCAGAGTGCCCAATCACAGTGCAGATGTACTAGGCATGATCTTGCAGGTGCAAACAAGGTAGAATACTGGTGGCTGGAAGTGTCTATTGTGCGCAATGCCTTGACAAAGTTGGCATGTGCCACTGACCATGACGACAAATGTATCCAAGTGACTTTTTCTTCTATTGATCAGAACACGAGTCAGCCACGGTCAGAATGTCCAATCACAGTGCAGATTTAATAAACATGATCTTTCAATTGCAAACAAGGTAGAATACTGGTAGCTTGGGGTGGCTATTGTGTACAATGCCTTGACAAAGTTGGCATGTGCCACTGACCATGACCACAATTGTATCCAAGTGACTTTTACTTCTATGAATCATAACACGCGTCAGCCACAGTCAGATTGTCCAATCACAGTGCAGATGTACTGAGCATGATCTTAGAGGTACAAACAAGGTAGAATACTGGTGGCTAGTTGTGGCTATAATGCGCAATACCTTGACAAAGTTGGCATGTGCCACTGACCATGACCATAACGTCTACCTTGTATCTGAGACGGCTATGAATCATAACACGAGTCAGCCATGGTCACATTGTCCAATCACAGTGTACATATGATATGCATGACCGTGCAGGTATAAACAAGGAAAGAAACCAGTGACTTGGCACGGTTATTGTGCACAATGCCCTGACAAAGTTGGCATGTGCCACTGACCATGACCACAAAGTTTACCAAGTACCTTAAACGGCTATGGATCATAACACGAGTCAGCCACGGTCAGAGTGTCAAATCACAGTGCAGATATACTGGGAATGACCTTGCAGGTATCAACAAGGTATAATACTGTTGGCTCCGTGTGGCTAATGTGCGCAATGCCTTGACAAAGTTGGCATGTGCCACTGACCATGACCACAAAGTTTACCAAGTGACTTTAACGTCTATGAATCGTAACACGAGTCAGCTATGGTCAAAGTGTCCAATGGCAGTTCACATGTACTAGGCATGACCTTGCAGGAATAAACAAGGTTAAAAACCGTTGCCTTGGCACGACTATTATGCGCAATGCATTGACAAAGTTGGCATGTGCCACTGACTATGACCACAAAGATTACCAAGTACCTTAAACAGCTATGAATCATAACATGAGTCAGCCATGGTCAGAATGCCCAATCACAGTGCAGATATACTAGGCATGTCCTTGCAGGTATAAACAAGGTAGAATACTGGTGGCCCGGTATGGCTATTGTATGCAATGCCTTGATAAAGTTGGCATGTGCCACTGACCATGACCACAAATGTATCCAAGTGACTTTTACTTCTATTGATCATAACACGAGTCAGCCACGGTCAGAGTGGCCAATCACAGTACAGATGAACTAGGCATGATCTTGCTGCTGCAAACAAGGTAGAATACTGGTGGCTTGGGATGGCTATTTTGTGCAATGCCTTGACAAAGTTGGCATGTGCCACTGACCATCAACACAAGTATATCCAATTGACTTTTACTTCTATTGATCATAACAAGAGTCAGCCACAGTCAGAGTGTCCAATCACAGTGCAGATGTACTAGGCATGATCGTGGAGGTACAAACAAGGTACAATACTGGTGGCTCACTGTGGCTATTGTGCGCAATGCCTTCATAAAGTTGGCATGTGCCACTGACCATGACCACAAAGTTTACCAAGTGACATTAACTTCTACGATCGTAACACGAGTCAGCCACGGCCAGAGTGCCCAATCACAGTGTAGATGTGCTAGGCATGATCTTGTAGGCGCAAAAAATGTAGAATACTGGTGGCTCGGTGTGGCTATTGTCTGCAATGCATTGACAAAGTTGACATGTGCCACTGACCATGACCACAAAGTTTACCAAGTGACTTTAACTTCTACGAATTGTAACACGATTCAGCCACAGTCAGAGTATCCAATCACAGTGCAGATATACTAGGCATGATCTTGCAGGTACAAACAAGGTAGAATACTGGTGGCTCGGTGTGGCTATGTTACGCAATGCCTTGACAAAGTTGGCATGTGCCACTGACAATGACCACGAATGTATCCAATTGACTTTTACTTCTATTGATCATAACACGAGTCAGCCACGGTCAGAGTGTATAATCACAGTGCAGATGTTGTAGGCATGATCTTGCAGGTATAAACAAGATAGACTACTGGTGGCTCGGTGTGTCTATTGTGCGCAATTCCTTCACAAAGTTGGCATGTGCCACTGACCGTGACCACAAATGTATCCAAGTGACTTTTACTTCTATTGATCATACCACGAGTCCGCCATGGTCAGAGTGTCCAATCACAGTGCAGATGTACTAGGCATGATCTTGCAGGTGCAAACAAGGTAGAATACTGGTGGCTCGGTGTGGCTATTTGACGCAATGCCTTGACAAAGTTGGCATGTGCCACTGACCATGACCACAAATGTATCCAAGTGACTTTTACTTCTATTGATCAGAACACGAATCAGCCACGGTCAGAGTTTCCAATCACGGTACCGATGTACTGGGCATGATCTTAGAGGTCTAAACAAGGTATAATACTGGTGGCTCGGTGTGGCTATTGTGCGCAATGCCTTGACAAAGTTGGCATGTGCCATTGACCATGACCACAAATGTATCCAAGTGACTTTTACTTCTATGAATCATAACACGAGTCAGCCACGGTCAGAGTGTCAGATCAAAGTTCAGATGTACTAGGCATGACCTTGCAGGTATAAAGAAGGTAGATTACTGGTGGCTTGGCACGGCTATTGTGCGAATGCCTTCACAAAGTTGGCATGTTCCACTGACCATGACCACAAAGTTTACCAAGTACCTTAAACAACTCTGAATCATAACACGAGTCAGCCACAATCAGAGTGTCCTATCACAGCGTACATCTAATGTTCATGACCTTGCAGGTATAAACAAGGAAAAACACTAGTGACTTGGCACGGCTATTGTGCGCAATGCCTTGACAAAGTTGGCATGTACCACTGACCATGACCACAAAGTTTACCAAGTACCTTAAACGGCTATGAATCATAACACGAGTCAGCCGCGGTCAGAGTATCCAATCACAGTGCAGATATACTGGGCATGATCCTGCAGGTATAAACAAGTTAGAATACTTGTGGCTCGTTGTGGCTATTGTGTGTAATGCATTGACAAAGTTGGCATGTGCCACTGACCATGACCACAAATGTATCCAAGTGACCTTTACTTCTATGAATCATAACATGAGTCAGCCACAGTCAGAGTGCCCAATCATAGTTCAGATGTACTAGGCATGACCTTACAGGTATACACAAGGTAGAATACTGGTCGCTTGGCATGGCTATTGTACGCAATGTCTGGACAAAGTTGGCATGTACCACTGACCATAACCACGAAGTTTACCAAGTACCTTAAACGGCTATGAATCATAACACGAGTCAGCCATGGTTAGAGTGTCCAATTACAACGCACACCTAATATGCATGTTCTTGCAGGTATAAAAAAGGTAAAAAACCGGTGGCTTGGCATGGCTATTGTGCGCAATGCCTTGACAAAGTTGGCATGTGCCACTGACCGTGACCACAACGTTTACCAAGTACCTTAAACGGCTATGAATCATAACACAAGTCAGCCACGGTCAGAGTGTCCAATCACAGTGCAGATGTACTAGGCATGATCTTGCAGGTTCAAACAAGGTAGAATACTCGTAGATCGGTGTGGCTATTGTGCGCAATGTCTTGACAAATTTGGCATGTGCCACTAACCATGACCACAAAGTTTACCAAGGGACTTTAAACGGCTATGAGTCATAACACGAGTCCGCCACAGTCAGAGTGTTCAATCACAGTGCAGATATACTAGACACAACCTTGCAGGTATAAACAAGATAGAATTCTGGTGGCTCGGTGTGGCTATTGTGAGCAATGCCTTGACAAAGTTGGCATGTGCCACTGACCATGACCACAAATGTATCCGATTGACTTTTACTTCTATTGATCATAACACGAGTCAGCCACGGTCAAAGTGTCAAATCACAGCACAGATATACTGGGCATGACCTTGCAAGTACAAACAAGGTAGAATACTGGTGACTTGGTGTGGCTGTTGTGCGCATTGCTTTGACAAAAGAAGCATGTGCCACTGATCATGACCACAATTGTATCCAAGTGACGTTTACTTCTATTGATCATAACAGGAGTCAGCCATGGTCAGAGTGTCCAATCACAGTGCATATGTACTAGTCGTGATCTTACAGGTACAAACAAGGTAGAATGCTGGTGGCTCGGTGTGGCTATTGTGCGCAATGCCTTGACGAGGTTTGCATGTGCCTCTGACCATGACCACAAAGATTACCAAGTGCCTTTAACTTCTAGGAATCATGACACAAGTCAGCCACGGTCAGAGTACCCAATCACATTGCACATCATATATCCTGACCTTGCAGGTATAACCTGGGTAAAAACCCGGTAGCTTGGCACGGCTATTGTGCGCAATGCCTTGACAAAGTTGGCATGTATCACTGACCATGACCACAAAGTATACCAAGTACATTAAACGGCTGTGAATCATAACACAAGTCAGCCACTGTCAGAGTGTCCAATCACATTGTAGGTATACTGGGCATGTCCTTGCAGGTATAAACAAGGTAGAATACTGGTGGCTCGGTGTGGCTATTGTGCGTAATGCCTTGACAAAGTTGGCATGTGCCACTAACCATGACCACAAAGGTTACCAAACACCTTAAACGGCTATGGATCATAACACGAGTCAGCCACGGTCAGAGTGTCCAATCACAGTGCAGATATACTGAGCATGACCTTGCAGGTATAAACAAGGTAGAATACTGGTGGCTTGGTATAACTACTGTGGGCAATGCCTTGACAACGTCGGCATGTGCCACTGACCATAACCACAAAGTTTACCAAGTACCTTAAACGACTATGAATCATAACACGAGTCAGCCAAGGTCATAGGTTCTAATCACAGTGCAGATATACTGGGCATGACCATATAGGTATAAACAAGGTAGAATACTGGTGGCTCGGTGTGGCGATTGTGTGCAATGCCTTGACAAAGTTGGCATGAGCCACTGACCATGACCACAAATGTATCCAAGTGACTTTTACTTCTATTGAGCATAACACGAGTCAGCCACGGTCAGAGTTTCTTATCACAGTGCAGATGTACCAGGCATGACCTTGCAAGGATAAAAAAGGTAGAATACTCTGACCGTGTCTGACTCGTGTTATGATTCATAGCCGTTTAAGGTACTTGGTAAACTTTGTGGTCATGGTCAGTGGCACTTGCCAACTTTTCAAGGCATTGCGCACAATAGCCGTGCCAAGCCACCAGTTTTTTACCTTGTTCATACCTGTAAGGTCACGCCTAGTACATCTGAACTGTGATTGGGTACCCTGAATGTGGCTTACTCGTGTTACTATTCGTAGAAGTTAAAGTCACTTGGTAAACTTTGTGGTCATGGTCAGTGGCACATGCCAACTTTGTCAAGGCATTGCGCACAATAGCCACACCGAGCCACCAGTATTCTACCGTGTTTGTACCTATAAGATCATGCCTAGTACATCTGCATTGTGATTGGACACTCTGACCGTGGCTGACTCGTGTTATTATTTACAGCTGTTTAAGGTACTTGGTAAACTTTGTGGTCATGGTCAGTGGCACATACCAACTTTTTAAAGGCATTGCGCACAATACCCGTGCCAAGCCACCAGTATTCTATCTTGTTTGTACCTGCAAGATCATGCCTAGTACATCTGCACTATGATTGGACATTCTGACCGTGGCTGACTCGTGTTATTATCAATGTAAGTTAAAGTCAATTGGATACATTTGTGGTCATGGTCTTTGGCACATGCCAACTTTTTCAAGGCATTGCGCACAATAGCCACGCCAAGCCACCGGTATTCTACCTTGTTTATATCTAAAAGGTCATGCCTAGTATATCTGCACTGTGATTGGACACTCTGACCGTGGCTGACTCGTGTTATGATTCATAGCCGTTTAATGTACTTGGTGAACTTTGTGGTCATGGTCAGTGGCACATGCCAACTTTGTCAAGGTATTGCCCACAATAGCCGTGTCAAGCCACCGGTTTTCTTACCCTGTTAATACCTGCAAGGTCATGCATATCAGATGTGCACTGTGATTGGGTACTCTGACCGTGGCTGACTCGTGTTATGATTTGTAGAAGTTAAAGTCACTTGGTAAACTTTGTGGTCATGGTCAAAGGCACATGCAAACTTTGTCAAGGCATTGCGCACAATCGCCACACCGAGCCACCAGTATTCTACCTTGTTTGTACCTGCAAGATCATGCCTAGTACATCTGCACTGTGATTGGACAATCTGACCGTGGCTGACTCGTGTTATGATTCATAGCCGTTTAAGGTACTTGGTAAACGTTGTGGTCATGGTCAGTAGCACATGCCAACTTTTTCAAGGCATTGCGCACAATAGCCGTGCCAAGCCACCAGTATTCTACCTTGTTTGTACCTGAAAGATCATGCATAGTACATCTGCACTGTGATTGGATACTCTGACTGTGGTTGACTTGTGTTATGATTAATAGATGTAAAAGTCACTTGGATACATTTGTGGACATGGTTAGTGGCACATGCCAACTTTGTCAAGGCATTACACACAATAGCCACACCAAGCCACTAGTATTCTACCTTCTTTATACCTGTAAAGGTCATGCCCAGTATATCTGCACTGCGATTAGAAACTCTTACCGTGAGTGACTCGTGTTATGATTCATAGCCGTTTAAGGTACTTGGTAAACTTTGTGGTCATGGTCAGTGGCACATGCCAACATTGTGAAGGCATTGCGCACAATAGCCACACAGAGCCACCAGTATTCTACCTTGTTTGTACCTGTAAGATCATGCCTAGTACATCTGCACTGTGACTGGACACTCAGACCATGGCTGACTCGTGTTACGATTCATGGGAGTTAATGTCACTTGGTAAACTTTGTGGTCATGGTCAGTGGCACATGCCAACTTTATCAGGGCATTGCGCAAAATAGCCACACCGAGCCTCCAGTATTGTACCTTGTTTGTATCTGCAAGATCATGCTTAGCAAATCTTTACTTTGATCGGGCACTCTGACCGTGGCTGACTTGTGTTATGATCAAAAGAAATAAAAGTCACTTGGATACATTTGTGGTCATGGTCATTGGCACATGCCAACTTTGTCAAGGCATTGCACACCATAGCCACACCAAGCCACAAGTATTCTACCTTGTTTGTACCTGAAAGATCATGCCTAGTACATCTGCACTGTGATTGGACACTCTGACCGTGGCTGGCCTGTGTTATGATCAATAGACGTAAACGTCACTTGGATATATCTGTGGTCATGGCCAGTGGCACATGCCAACTTTGTCAAGGTATTGCGTACAATAGCCACGCCGAGCCACCAGTATTCTACCTTGTCTATACTTGCAATGTCATGCCCACTATATCTGCACTGTGATTGTACACTCTGACCGTGGCTGACTCGTGTTATGATATATAGCCGTTTAATGTAATTGGTAAATTTTGTGGTCATGGTCAGTGGCACATGCCAACTTTGTCAGGGCATTGCGTACAATAGTCGTACCAAGCCACCGGTTTTTTACCCTGTTTATACATGCAAGGTCATGCATATTATATGTGCACTGTGATTGGGTACTCTGACCGTGACTTTTGTGTTGTGATTCGTAGAAGTTAAAGTCACTTGGTGAAATTTGTGGTCATGGTCAGAGGCACATGCAAACTTCATCAAGGCATTGCGCACAGTAGCCACACCGAGCCACCGGTATTCTACCTTGTTTGTACGTGCAAGATCATGCCTCGTACATCTGCACGGTGATTGGACACTCTGACTATGGCTGACTCGTGTTATGATCAATATAAGTATAAGTCACTTGGATACCTTTGTGGTCATGATCATTGGCACATGCCAACTTTGTCAAGGCATTGCGCACAGTAGCCACACCGAGCCACCAATATTCTACCTTGTTTGTACCTGCAAGGTCATGCCCTGTACATATGCACTGTGATTGGATACTCTGACCGTGGCTAACTCGTGTTATGATGAATAGAAGTAAAAATCACTTGGATACATTTGTGGTCATGGTCACTGGCACATGCCAACTTTGTCAAGGCATTGCGCACAATAGCCACACTGAGCCACCAGTATTGTACCTTGTTTATACCTGTAAGGTCACGCCCAATACATCTGCACTGTGATTGGACACTCTGACTGTGGCTGACTTGTGTTATGATTGATAGCCGTTTAAAGTCACTTGGTAAACCTTGTGGTCATCGTTAGTGGCACATGCCAACTTTGTCAAGGCATTGCGCACAATACCCACACCAATCAACCAGTATTCTGCCTTGTTTCTGTCAGAAATTAGCATCAAAGAAACTCACTCTAGTCACTCAGCCAGGAAAAGATCCGCCTTTTCTCAATATCGGTTCAAGCTCAAGTCCAAACCATCTCGGTTACCAACGGTAGGATCTCAGGACCGTTGAGACCGAGTTATCCCTTAAAAAAGTGACACCTGTCACCCACGTCCGGCTAGTGGGAAGAGCCGTTGCACATACCTTTGTCCTGTTCAATCCATATATACCGAGGAGATTCATTCCCTTGAGTCAACCAGAACAGTTCTACTCATCTTGTTCCCCTTTGGTTCCGCGGCTTCGCCGTTGTGTCTTCGCTCAGCTCGCTCCTCACATTCTTTGTCTTCGCCAACTCCTCTCAACACTTCGCTCCTTCACTCTCGCTCCTTTGCTCAGCTCTCACACTCCGCCAATCATCACTCATCTCGCCAGCACTACTTCTCACATCAACCGTCTACCCTAGCTATCTCACCTCTCAGCTTCTATCAGCTCCCGCGACTAACTCCTTGGACCGCCCTTGCCAACGTCACTTCGCTGACGTATGCTTGCGTGTTCTGATGCTTCTGCCTGCTTCTGCCACTGCTGTTCTCGTATCTGCATTCTTCTGACATGGTATCAGAGCATCAGGCAACATCACCTGGTGCCTTGGAACTGCGTCATCACTCTGCCGGCATCTCTTCTCCAACGCTTCTGCTCACATTCATCTGTTGCCGCTGCCGTCACCCCGCGCCTCTCCGCTTCATCCGCAGCTGACATCAGCAGTCGCGCCTGACGAGTTCTCCACGCGGAAGAAATGCCTTGTCATCCTAAGGAAGCCCTGCGCCCATTCCCGCGCCCATGGCCAACTACCGGTGACTTGTCGCCCACATCAGCTGCAAGTAACTTTCGAGCCGCCATCTGCCGTCAACTACCAAGAACCTTCCTGCCGCCCACCATCTGCTGCCCCTTATCACATATGCCTCTGCAAGTATCTCCTCCTCTTTCATCCTACCTTATCAGCCTCATCTGCCCCTCCTCACCGTCATCCTCAGCCCGCCCGCGTCCATCATCTTGAACCGCTCTCTTGCATCGCCTCCTCGCCTCGTCAACAGCTGCAACCAAAACTGCTGTCGTTAGGATATCGGACACCAACAGTCTTCCTGCTTTGACTTCCGAGCCAACTGGGGAACAAGCCGTCACTCTCCTGACATCAGTGGTCCGGTGGACCTGCCCGCTGCCTGACTCCCTCTACCGCAGCCAACTTCTTCCAGCAGACAGGATATTGGACACCACCAGTCTTCCTGCTCCCACTTCCGAACCAACTGGGGAACAAGCCGTCACTCTCCTGAACACAGAAGAAGTAGCTGTACCGCTCTGCCCACCTGCCGCACCGCGTCTCATCTCGGCTCTCTCCGCTTGAGTTGCTTCCTGTCTCCCGTCTTCTCCATCAACATCAGCCTTCGGCCTTCATCTTCGCTCATCTCCGTCATTCCTCCTCCTCCTCCTCACTCCAGTTTCCTCTACTTCATCAGGCACTCGTTCTTGCCTCATCTCCGCCTCTCCATCATCAGCATCATCTGCACCGTTGTCCATCCATCATCCTCATCAGCATCGTCTCTTCGCGCATGAGGTGCCGCCCCTGCGCCCACTCATCAATCAATTTCTTCCTCCACTTCTGAAAATTGTCTTCAGCTCGGCACAAGGATCCGCCCGGTCGCATCGCCCATTCCGCGATGACCTGCACCCATGCCGAATACATCCGCAGTGTACGTGGTTTGCCCCTACGCCCACTCATCAATCAATCATTTCCTCAGCTTTGCATCGCTCTCAGCTTGGCACAAGGATCCGCCCGGTCGCATCGCCTTTTCCGCGACAACCTGCGCCCACGCCAAATCTTCCTGCAGCACACGTGGTTTGCCCCTGCGCCCACTCAGCCATCGTCATCAGCCTCCGCTTCATCAGCAATCACCGGCATCTGTGAACGGCACTAGGATCTGCACGAGCTAGCTGCCCGCTTCGCAGCAGCCTGCACCCACGCCAGCAGCAGATTTCTCGCGACGCGTTGGCACCTGCCTTACCCTTGCTGCATCCTACTCTCCTCTTTAAATCGCGCACGTGGTCTCGCCCCTGTGCCCACTCAATCATCCACCATTCCTCCGCAGTCATCCGCTTCTGCTCCACTCGGCATAAGAATCCGCCAGGTCGCATCGCCCGTTTTTGCGACGACCTGCGCCCACGCCAAAACCCACTTCATCGTCAATCAATTCCTCGTCATCTGCATCACCTTCAAGCTTGACACAAGGATCTGCCCAGTCGTATCACCTGTTCCGCGGCGACCTGCCCTCACGCCGAAACCTCCATCAACACACTGAACCAGTCTGCGCTCCCACTAAATCACAAATTGCTTCCCCTTCCTCAGCACTATCCCTAAACCTGGACAGCGCCTTCACATGGTCAAATCTTCTCCTCCCCGAACAACATACCTTCTCCAACACAAAAACGTAACATCTGCTCTCACTTCATCCTCCAGTGGGTTCCTCTCCTTTGAGTCTCTGCCAGACCTGACTCCATCCCTTCAACCAAATCCACATGGCGGGACAACGTTCAACCTCTTGGTGGGACAAACGGCAAATCTCTCCTGAAATATTCGGCATTGCCAGACGGATTCCAATTCTTCACTTCAACTCTACTGGAATCCACAACTACCACATATGGCACACAACTCTGCGAAGAACTACGAATGCAGATATGCGCCATATCAATCTCTGGACCATCTTCTCTCAGCGAAGAGGCTACTTCCACTCTGACCACTACAACTTCAACGACAATCAAGAAGTTGCCCGATACTGGCAAGACTACTTCTATGCTGAGTATCAGGCACTTCTCATTCTCTGGCTCACTACTAAAGAGCCCTTCCGATCATCTCTCAGACACTATGATGTTCAGGTATGTGACATCTACGCTCTAACTCTGGAACTGAGAGAAGTCAGCGAAATGAGAGGAGATGGTCGATGGCTCAGTCGTCCACAACGGGTCAGGGTGAGAGACCTCCCGGCACCACTGAGGGTTCCCCACCCTGAGTATCTTCCTGGTCCTCCTTCCCCACTATCAGTGGCCACACCTTCAACAGAAGAGGACTAAAAATACTCATGGATCAGCCTATCTGAACTGCCTGAATGACCATTGTGAATTTCAAGGGGGGTGTCAGAAATTGGCATCAAGAAACTCACTCTGGTCACTCGGCAAGGAAAAGATCCGCCTTTTCTCAATAACGGTTCAAGCTCAAGTCCGAACCACCTCAATCACCAACAGTAGGATCTCAGGACCGTTGAGACCGAGTTATCCCCTAAAAAAGTGACACATGTCACCCACGTCCGTCAAGTGGGAAGAAGCCATTGCACATACATTTGTCCTGTTCTGTCCATATATACCGAGGAGGTTCATTCCCTCGAGTCAGGCAGAACAGTTCTACTCATCCTGTTCCCCTTTGGTTCCACGGCTTTGCCGCCGTGTCTTTGCTCTGCTCGCTCCTCACATTCTTTGTCTTCGCCAACTCCTCTCAACACTTCGCTCCGTCACTCTCGCTCCTTCGCTCAGCTCTCACACTCCACCAATCATCACTCATCTTGCCAGCACTCCTTCTCACATCAACCATCTACCTCAGCTATCTCGCCTCTCAGCTTCTATCAGCTCTCGCGACTAACTCCTCGGACCGCCCTTGCCTACGTCACTTTGCTGCCGTATGCTTGCGTGTTTTGACGCTTCTGCCTGCTTCTGCCGCTGATGTTCTCGTGTCTGTATTCTTCTGACAGTTTGTAATTGCAAGATCATGCCTAGTACATATGTACTGTGATTTGACACTCTGATCGTGGCTGACTCGTGTTATGATTCATAGCCATTTAAGATACTTGGTAAACTTTGTGGTCATGGTCAGTGGCACGTGCCAACTTTGTCAAGGCATTAAGCACAATAGCCGTACCAAGCCACCGGTTTTTTACCTTGTTTATAACTGCAAGAACATGCATATTAGATGTGCGCTGTGATTGGACACTCTGACCGTGGCTGACTCGTGTTATGATTCATAGCCGTTCAAGGTACTTGGTAAACTTTGTGGTTATGGTCAATGGCACATGCCAACTTTGTCAAGGCATTGCGCACAATAGCCGTACCAAGCCACCAGTGTTATACCTTGTTGATACCTGCAAGGTCATGCATAGTACATCTGAACTGTGATTGGTCACTCTCACCGTGGCTGACTCGTGTTATGATTCATAGAAGTAAGTATCACTTGGATATATTTGTGGTCATGGTCAGTGGCACATGCCAACTTTGTCAAGGCATTGCGCATAATAGCCACAACGAGCCTCCTGTATTCTACTTTGTTTATACATGTAAGGTCATGCCTAGTGTATCTGCACTGTAATTGGACACTCTGGCCGTGGCTGACTCGTGTTATGATTCATAGCCGTTTAAGGTACTTGGTAAACTATGTGGTCATGGTCAGTGGCACATGCCAACTTTGTCAAGGCATTGCGCACAATAGCCGTGCCAAGCCACCGGTTTTTTACCTTGTTTATACGTGGAAGGTCATGCATATTAGATGTTTTCTGTGATTGGGCACCTTGACAGTGGCTGACTCGTGTTACGATTCGTAGANCAAGCCACCAGTATTCTACCTTGTTTATACCTGTAAGGTCATGCCTAGTATATCTGCACTGTGATTGGACACTCTGACCGTGGCTGACTCGTGTTATGATTCATAGAAGTAAGTGTCACTTGGATATATTTGTGGTCATGGTCAGTGGCACATGCCAACTTTGTCAAGGCATTGCGCACAATAGCGGTGCCAAGCCACCGGTTTTTTACCTTGTTTATACGTGGAAGGTCATGCATATTATATGTTTTCTGTGATTGGGCACCTTGACAGTGGCTGACTCGTGTTACGATTCGTAGAAGATAAAGTCACTTGGTAAACTTTGTAGTCATGGTCAGTGGCACATGCCAACTGTGTTAAGGCATTGCGCAGAATAGCCACACCAAGCCACCAGTATTCTACCTTGTTTATACCTGTAAGGTCATGCCTAGTATATCTGCACTGTGATTGGACACTCTGACCGTGGCTTACTCGTGTTATGATTCATAGCCGTTTAAGGTAGTTGGTAAACTTTGTGGTCATGGTCAGTGGCACATGCCAGCTTTGTCAAGGCATTGCGCACAATAGCTGTTGGGAAAATGCAAGCGTCATGGGAATCATCGACTGAAGCGGAGAGGAAGAGATGAAAGTCTGGAATGCGAGGCCGCGGTCCGAGGGAGGAGCGCTGCGAATTAGGATCAGACAAGAACATGAGTGGGCGCGGTGCACATGCTCGAGCGCTGATGTAGGGATCAGTCACCATAACGATGAGAAGATAAGCTGAGGTTTAAGAAGTGGGGACAGTGCCGAGGCACGGGCCGCAAGGCTGAAGCGCCAAGGTATGGGCCGGCTGAATCCGTGTACCGCAGCATCGAAGCGCGGGCTGATCAACATGAGAGGAGATTACAGTGGAGATACAAGAACAGAAGGACGGTTGAAGGTGCTGCAGCGTGAGGTTGCTTTTACCGAGGTCGGTTGCCTGTGCTTGCCGCAGCGCTGGTGTGCGGGCTGGCATGACAATGCGGCCTAAGTACTTCAATACATCTGAGTGGCCGCTGAAGACTGAGACGATAAGCAGGATGATGAACAGCGACAAAGAGTTGTGGCGGGCCATAAGGCCGAGCCTGAGTAGGGGCAGGGCGAGAGCCTGGGCTGAGAAACGAAGCATGATAATTGATTGATAACTGAATGACCACAAAACGGTAGCTCCTAATACACGAGGTACGCACATATACAGTAGCTTCTATTCTAGGTCTAAGCCTATGGCGGGCGGTACGCTAGTCGTAACCGTAGCCGCGCTGCTACTACTGCGGCTGACACCGATGACGGAGTCGCGGAGCGGCTCCGCCTGAGTCCTTGAACGAGAGGCCGGGGCGTGGAGGCATTGATAGTGCCGGTGCCGGCTGGCTTCTCCAACGGATCAGAGCCGTCGGACGTCTTTGGCGCGTAGTGAAGACCGAGACGCTCTTTTGTTGGTGGTGATTGGGCGAGATGTGCGGAAGGTGGCAACCGTTGGCTCGGTTGCGCGGGAGTAGGTGTCGGCCATTGGGGAGCTGCCGGCTAGATTCCTCGCGGTACAGTGCTTGTGCCGAACCAGTGGAATATTCCGGAGGGTATTCCAGGATATGGGCTCCGACGGGGCAATCCAGTACTAAGGAGTACTTCATAAATAATTATTTCGTCGGGTTGCAGAGTGCCTTGTACCCATCGATCTTTTTGCTGACAGGCCCCCTCAATGGTGCAAGGCACGACAAGTATGGAGTTGCAAAGGAGTCGTTTTCTGAAGGCTGCAGTATTGATTTTGATGGACTTGGCAGGATGGCGAAGTGACTGGGGCAGTGAGGAGGAGGAGGCAGGAGTATAGAGGTGGAAAGGGATTAGGTTTGCATGATGCGCCATTGAGAAGAGATGTGTGGTTGGCTGCAGCGGGGATGTGGAGGGTGGAGTAGATGAGAGGGAGCACTTGTTGCTACCGTTGAACAAGAGTTTGGCTTGTAGAGGCGGATGTGGTGGCACATAGTTCTGCTGCTGTAGTTTGCAACTGTGGGATAGGCAGAGGTAGCCGGAGCAGATGTTGATGATACCTTGCTAATTTTATGGGATTGATGCCACTGAGTGTTGTACTGGTGGCTGCTTGCTGTCGTCTGGAGTCGTGGTCTTGATGGTGCTGAGTAACCAGGAACATTCGTCACATCGTGGAGGAGGGGTTGAGGTTTGCTGATTATGTTGTTTCAAGAGTACTGGGAAGCATTAAAAGGTGTGAGGCCAATTGAGAGGTCGACAGGCACCGCTGTTGAACAGTAGGAGGGATGCTGGTTTTGTTTGAGGGAAGGAGCCTGATGATGTGAGACCGTGGATGAAGTTGAGAAGTTTAGGCAAGCTGCCGTCATTTGTCCAGGGTGAGTCTGTGCCTATTGCTGGATGTTGTGCGGCTGTATGTGCTAGGAACCTCTGGTGCAAGGATGGTTGCATTGCGGATGCAAAGTCGACTGAGACCAGTGGACCAGAGGACCTTGAAGGATGACTCGTTGTTGATGCTACAGAGGTGAGGTTCCTCTTGAGTTGCTGGAGTTTTTGCTTCTGTTGTTGGTAATACTGGTTGACAGGAGATGGAGTGAGAGCGTAGTCCCAAAGAGAGCTGTTGTTGATGTATGGTGTGAGCGTTGTTGCTGATGGTGATCGATGCTCCGTGCTGGAGGGAGATGTGGTAGGAACGGAGAAGTACCAGGTGCGTTGTGAAGGGTAGGAGCAATCAAAGGAACAAACATAACTGTTGTGCCGCATGGAAGGATCTGCTGTTGTGCTGGTATGTTTGGGGAAAGGATGTTGTTTTCGATTGTGAGAAGGGAGCTGCTTCATGAAGGACCCATTGATGACGTTGAATCTACTGTTGCTGCTGCTGCTGCTGTTGCTGTGGTTCCTGGTGTGACTCTTGCTGCTGCTGCTGCAGGACAAGGTGAAACCATAGAGGAGAGTTGTTTCCTTTTGAAGATGATGTGGCACGTGATAGGTACATACTTCTGAGAAGCTGTTGCCTGTGAAGGGAGAAAAGGGGCGGTCAAGGGGACAGATCAGTCTGTCGCGCCGCAGGAGAGAGTGAGTTGTGGCTGATTGTGTTTTGCTGCGGATGCAAATGTTGCTTCTTGCTGTGCTGATTCTGCTGCTGCTTTGGCTGCTGTGATGGTGTTGCGAGGATGATAGAGGGAGAGAGTCGGCAGAGGGGACAGGTGGTTCTGTCGCGCCGGAGAGTTGATGTTAATTTGAACTGCTGGCGGTTGAACCGCTGCGGATGAGGAGTGTACAGAGGAGGAGTAATGCCATGTTGCCAGGGAGGTAAGGCTGCTGAGCGAAGATGCAGTGCTGTTACTGTCGTTGTCGTGCCTACGCTGCACGGATGTGCGAGGAAGACGAGAACTGCGTGTGCGCTTCGGGACAGCGTTTCTGGCGTCAGGCATGTTGTGATAAAGAGGTAGCGAGTAGGGACATATTGAAAAATCTTTCAGCTCTGATACCATGCTGGGAAAATGCAAGCGTCATGGGAATCATCAACTGAAGCGAAGAGGAAGATATGACAGTATGGAATGCGGGGCCGCGGTCCGAGGGACGAGCAATGCAAATTAGGATCAGACAGGAGCATGAGTGGGCGCGGTGCACATGCATGAGCGCTGATGTAGGGATCATTCACCATAACAATGAGAAGATAAGCTGAGCTTGAAGAAGTGAGGGCAGTGCCAAGGCGCGGGCCGCGAGGCCAAAGCGCCAAGGCACGGGCCGGCAGAATCCATGTGCCGCAGCGTTGAAGCGCGGGCTGATGAACATGAGACGAGACTGCAGTGAAGATACAAGAACCGAAGGGCGGTTGAAGGTGCCGCAGCGTCTGGTTGCCAGTTCCAAGGTCAGTTGCCTGTGCTTGCCGCAGAGCTGGTGCGCGGGCCGGCACAACAATGTCGCCCAAGTACGTCTATACATCTTTCTGGACGCTGAAGACTGAGATGATGATCAGGATGATGAACACCAACAACGAGTTGTGGTGGGCCATAAGGCCGAGCCTGAATGATAACTGAATGACCACAAAAGGGTAGCTCCTAGTACATGAGGTACGAGCATATATAGTAGCTTCTATTCTAGGTCGGGCAGTACGCTAGTCATAACCGTAGCCGCCTTGCTGCTACTACGGCTGCTGTCGATGACGGAGTCGCAGAGCAACTCCGCCTAAGTCCTTGGATGAGAGGCCGGGGCATGGAGGCATTGGTAGTGCCAGTGCTGGCTGGCTTCTCCAACGGATCAGAGCCGTCGGACATCTTTGGCGCGTAGTGAAGACCGAGGCGCTCTTTCGTTGGTGGTGAGCGGGCGGGATGTGCAGAAGGTGGCAACCGTTGGCTCGGTCGCGCGGGAGCAGGTGTCGGCCATTGGGGAGCTGCCGGCTGGATTCCTCGCGGTACACTGCTTGAGTCGAACCAGTGGAATATTCTTAAGGATATTCCAGGATAAGGGCTCTGAGGGGGCAATCCAGTACTAGAAGGTACTTCATAAAGAATTCTGTCGTCGGGTTGCGGAGTGCCTTGTACCCATTGATCTTTTTGTTGACAAAAGCCGTGCCAAGCCACCAGTTTTTTACCTTGTTTATACCTGCAAGGTCATGCCTATAACATCTGAACTGTGATTGGCTACTCTGACCATGGCCGACTCGTGTTACGATTCGTAGAGGTTAAAGTCACTTGGTAAACTTTGTGGTCATGGTCAGTGGCACATGCCAACTTTGTCAAGGCATTGCGCACAATAGCCACACCGCGCCATCAGTAATCTAACTTATTTATACCAGCAAGGTCATGCCCAGTATATCTGCACTGTGATTGGACACTCTGACCCTGGCTGACTCGTGTTATGATTCATAGCCGTTTAAGGTACTTGGTAAACTTTGTGGTTATGGTCAGTGACACATACCAACTTTGTCAAGGCATTGCGCACAATAGCCGTGCCAAGTCACCGGTTTTTTTCCTTGCTTATACCTGCAAGGTCATGCATATTAGATGTACGCTGTGATTGGACACTCTGTCCGTGGCTGACTCTTGTTATGATTCATAGCCGTTTATGGTACTTGGTAAACTTTGTGGTCATGGTTAGTGGAACATGCCAACTTTGTCAAGGCATTGCGCACAATAGCCATGTCAAGCACAAAGTGCAGATATACTGGGCATGACCTTGCAGGTATGAACAAGGTAGAATACTGGTGGCTCGGTGTAACTATAGTGCGCAATGCCTTGACAAAGTTGGCATGTGCCACCGACCATGACCACAAAGTTCACCAAGTACCTTAAACGGCTATGTTTCATAACACGAGTCACTCACGGTCAGAGTTTCTAATCACAGTGCAGATATACTAAGCATGACCTTTACAGGTATAAAGAAGGTAGAATAATAGTGGCTTGGTATGGCTATTGTGTGCAATGCCTTGACAAAGTTGGCATGTGCCACTGACCATGTCCACAAATGTATCCAAGTGACTTTTACTTCTATTCATCATAACACGAGTCAGCCACAGTCAGAGTGTCCAATCACAGTGCAGATGTACTAGGAATGATCTTGTACGTACAAACAAGGTAGAATACTGGTGGCTTGGCACGGCTATTGTGCGCAATGCCTTGAAAACGTTGGCATGTGCCACTGACCATGACCACAAAATTTTCCTAGTACCCTAAATGGCTATAAATCATAACACGAGTCAGCCACGGTCAGAGTGTCCAATCACAGTGCAGATGTACTAGGCATGATCTTGTAGGTACAAACAAGGTAGAATACAGGTGGCTCGGTGTGGCTATTGTGCGCAATGCCTTGACAAAGTTTGCATGTGCCTCTGACCATGACCACAAAGTTTACCAAGTGACTTTAACTTCTACGAATCATAACACGAGTCAGCCACGGTCAGAGTACCCAATCAAAGTGCACATCTAATATGCATGACCTAGCAGCTATAAACAGGGTAAAAAACCGGTGGCTTGGCACGGCTATTGTGCGCAATGCCTTGACAAAGTTGGCATGTGCCACTGACCATGACCACAAAGTTGACCAAGTACATTAAACGGCTATGAATCATAACACGAGTCAGCCACGGTCAGAGTGTCCAATAACAGTGCAGAAATACTGGGCATGACCTTGTAGGTATAAACAAGGTAGAATACTGGTGGCTCGGTGTGGCTATTGTACGCAATGCCTTGAAAGAGTTGGCATGAGCCACTGACCATGACCACAAATATATCCAAGTGACTTCTACTTCTATTGATCATAACAAGAGTAAGCCACGGTTAGAGTGTCCAATCATAGTGCAAATGTACTAGGCATGATATTTCAGGTACAAACAAGGTAGAATACTGGTGGCTCGGTGTGACTATGGTGTGCAATGCCTTGACAAATTTGGCATGTCCCACTGACCATGAAGACAAATGTATCCAAGTGACTTTAACTTCTATTGATCATAACACGAGTCAGCCACGGTCAGAGTGTCCAATCACAGTGCAAATATACTGGGCATGACCTTGCAGGTACAAACACGGTAGAATACTGGTGGCTCGGTGCGGCTATTGTGCGCAATGGCTTGACAAAGTTGGCATGTGCCACTGACCATGACCACAAATGTATCCAAGTGACTTTTACTTCTATTGATCATAACACGAGTCAGCCATGGTCAGAGTGTCCAATCACAGTGCAGATGTACTAGGCATGATCTTACAGGTACAAACAAGATAGAAGACTGGTGGCTCGGTGTGGCTATTGTGCGCAATGCCTTGACAAAGTTTGCATGTGCCCCTGACCATGACCACAAAGTTTACCAAGTGACTTTAACTTCTACGAGTCAAAACACGAGTCAGCCACGGTCAGAGTACCCAACCACAGTGCACATCTAATATGCATGACCTTGCAGGTATAATCAGGGTAAAAAACCGGTGGCTTGGCACGGCTATTGTGCGCAATGCCTTGACACAGTTGGTATGTGCCACTGACCATGACCACAAAGTTTACAAAGTAGAATCAAACGGCTATGAATCATAACACGAGTCAGCCACGCTCAGAGTGTCCAATCAAAGTGCAGATATACTGGGCATGACCTTTCATGTATAAACAAGGTAGAATACTGGTGGCTTGGTGTGGCTATTGTGCGCAATGCCTTGACAAAGTTGGCATGTGCCACTGACCATGACCACAAATGTATCCAAGTGACTTTTACTTCTATCGATTATAACACGAGTCAGGCACAGTCAGATTGTCCAATCACGGTACAGATTTACAAAACATGATCTTACAGGTGCAAACAAGGTACAATACTGGTGGCTCAGTGTGGCGTTTTTGCGCAATGTCTTTGTAAAGTTGGCATGTGCCACTGACCATGACCACAAAGTTTACCAAGTGACTTTAACTCCTACGAATCATAACACGAGTCAGCCACAGTCAGAGTGGCCAATCAAAGTGCAGATGTACTAGGCATGATCTTGCAGGTGTAAACAAGATAGAATACTGGTGGCTGGCTGTGGCTATTGTGCGCAATGCCTTGACAAAGTTGGCATGTGCCACTGACCATGACCACAAAGTTTACCAAGTGACTTTAACTTCTACGAATCGTAACACGAGTCAGCCACGGTCAGAGTGTCCAATCACAGTGCAGATATAATAGGCATAACCTTGCAGATATAAACAAGGTAGAATACTGGTGGCACGGTGTAACTATTGTGCGCAATGCCTTGACAAAGTTGGCATGTGCCACTGACCATGACCACAAAGTTTACCAAGTACCTTAAACGGTTATGAATTATAACACGAGTCAGCCACGGTCAGAGTGTCTAATCACATTACAGGTATACTGGGCATGACCTTTACAGGTATAAAGAAGGTCGAATACTGGTGGCTCGGTGTGGCTATTGTGTGCAATTCGTTGACAAGGTTGGCATGTGTCACTGACCATGTCCACAAATGTATCCAAGTGACTTTTACTAATATTGATCATAACACGAGTCAGCCACAGTTCGAGTGTACAATCACAGTGCAGATGTAGTAAGCATGACCTTGCAGGTATAAACAAGGTAGAATACTGGTGGCTCGGTGTGGCTTTTGTGCGCAATGCCTTCACAAAGGTGGCATGTGCCACTTGTCAGGAATTTGGAGTGAAGCGAGACACGGAGCGGAAGCAACGTGGGAGGTGGCAAGTCAAAATGGAATGGAAGCGAACGAGAGAAAGAAATGATGATTGACTGAATGAAGGAAGCGAAGTACAAGAGGCATCAGACTACCTTTAATAGTGTTTGTCCCTAGGCCTAGCGGCTTGTCTGACTAACCTAAGGCGTGTACGCCTGCTAAGGTGGGCGATGTGATGCATGTAGCTGCAACCACCGCGTTGCTGTGGTTGCTTCAGTTGTATGCGGAGTCACGTTGGGACTCTGCACGTTCTTAGTTGTGCAGCCCTTCTTGTGGAAGGGCTGCGGTCCATGGGACTTCCGAGCTGGGGAGGTCGGACGCACGACAGAGGGACCTGTCGCGTAGCTGGGACCGAGGCGCGCTCTTCATTGGAGATGGTTGGTCATGGGTTGACCGTTTGGCAGATGGTCAGCGCGCGACGTCCGTTGGTGGAGCACGTGGGCTGGTTTGGTGGCCGGCTGCTGCTTTGAAAGAGGCTTGGTCGGTTTTACCGCCCAAGTCATTTGGTCGATGGCTGGAGATGAGCTCGTGCGAGATGCGGCAGACGAGTGAAGTCCAGTTCCAGCTTCGGAGGTGGCAGGGGCAATGCGGTAACAAGAAGGGGTAGGAGGGAGAGTCCGGATGCGCCGTGTGGTTCTTGAAGATTATTCTGACAGCCCCCGGCAAGACCATACGGCGAGAAGGTGATGTCCCAGAGAAGATGATGCTGCTGTTGTTGTTGGCCGCCCACAAGGGAACAGGGGACATCCGCCACAGATGCCTTGGGAGGACAGCGCCTTGGAGGCAGGAGTAGATGCTTGATAGTCGCCCGTACCGCGACAAGGCACGGACAGGACAGACTGGAAAAGAGAGGCAGAGGAAGGAGGTGCAGTTGGACAGAGACGAAGAGGAACAGGAAGCCTGCAAAAAGGAGAGAGATGGGAAGAGTGAATCCCCGGGTCCATGGAGGAAGGGCAAGGATATGGAAGGAGCCTGGAGTGCTGGGTTGGACGGCAGGAGGATGGACGGAGAGATGGAGAAGACTGCTGGTGGGAGCAAGAAGGATGCGCGGCACGGCTTTGGGAGAGGTGCTGTCAGAGCAGGGAGTTTGGAGGGCAGCAGGAAGAAGGAAGAGATCAAGGGATGTGGAAGTGAAGGTGAATGAGAGGAGTGTAGATTGGGGCAGAGAACTGTTGAGTGCTGCCGGGATGAGAATGTTGCCGATGGGATTGGAGCCAGTAGACGATGAAGGAGACATGGCTGCTGGGGCAGGGATGCACTTGGGAGCTAGAGGCGGTGATGGTAAGAGGGTAGGAGGGGAGAAGTCATGTGGAGAGGCACATGAGGCGAAAGTAGGAGTAGTTTCCAGTATCAGGGCAGAGGTTGGCGAGGCGTTGAAGAAGTTAGGTGGAGACAGAAAAGGTTGAATGTGCAGCGAATGAGGTAGGAAGCCCGGGGGAACAGGGCAGTGAGGAAGAGGTGCACGTGGAGCTGGAGGTCCAGGAGGAGCTGGAGGAGGAGTTGGAGGCGTCGGTGGAGCTGGAGGTGCTGGAGGAGCTGGAGGAGAAGGTGGAGGCGTCGGTGGAGCTGGAGGTGCCGAAGGAGCTGGAGGAGGAGTTGGAGGCGTCGGTGGAGCTGGAGGTGCTGGAGGAGCTGTAGGAGGAGTTGGAGCCGTCAATGGAGCTTGAGGTGCCGGAGGAGCTGGAGGAGGAGTTGGAGGCATCGGTGGGGTCGCAGATGCTGTTGGGACGTTGGAGAAGGGAAGGTAGTCGAGGATGGAAGGTGAGCTGTAGTTGGGTGGAGGAGGAGGGCCGACGTCACGGCCAGCGTACAGGTCCTGGAGCCAGTGGAAATGGCCTTCCAAGAAGAGATTCATGGCTCTTCAGAAGGCAGCCCGGAAGGAGATGGAGGTGAGGCCGGAAGCCGGACGGAGGCTATCAGAGCAGAGGCAATGTCGTCATGCGGACAGCCGCCCGCAAGCGAGGGAAGGGGCACACGAAACAAAGCTTGAAGCGCTGAAGGGTGGGTGGGTGGGTGAAACGGGCTGTAGAATCGTGAAGGCTCGATACCATGTCATGCATTTGGAGTGAAGCGAGACACGGAGCGGAAGCAACGTGGGCGGCAAGTCAAAATGGAACGGAAGCGAACGAGAGAAAAAATGATGATTGACTGAATGAAGGAAGCGAAGTACAAGAGTCATCAGACTACCTGTAATAGTGTTTGCGCCTAGGCCTAGCTGCTTGTCTGACTAAGCTAATGCGTGTACGCCTGCTAAGGTGGGCGGTGTGATGCATGTAGCTACAACCACCGCGCTGCTGTGGTCGCTTCTGTTGTATGCAGAGTCGCGTTGTGACTCTGCACGTTGTTAGTTGTGCAGACCTTCTTGTGGAAGGGCTGCGGTCCATGGGACTTCCGAGCTGGGGAGGTCCGACGCACGACATAGGGACCTGTCGCGTAGCTGGGACCGAGGCGCGCTCTTCGTTGGAGATGGTTGGTTGTGGGTTGACCGTTCGGCGGATGGTCAGCGCGCGACGTCCGTTGGTGGAGCACGTGGGCTGGTTTGGTGGCCGGCTGCTGCTCCGGAAGAGGCTTGGTCGGTTTTACCGCCCAAGCCATTTGGTCGATGGCCGGAGATGAGCTCGTGCGAGACGTGGGCAGACGAGTAATTTCCACTTCCAGCGTCGGAGGTGGCAGGGGCAATGCGGAAACAAGAAGGGGTAGGAGGGAGAGTCCAGATGCGCCGTGTGGTTCTTGAAGATTATTCTGACACCACTGACCATGAACACAAAGTTTACCAAGTATGAATCATAACACGAGTCAGCGACGGTCAGAGTGTCCAATCACAGTGCAGATGTACTAGGCATGATCTTGCAGGTATAAACAAGGTAGAATACTGGTGTCTCGGTATGGCTATTGTGCACAATGCCTTGACAAATTTGTCATGTGCCACTGACCATGACCACAAAGTTTACCAAGTGACTTTAACTTCTACGAATCGTAACACGAGTCAGCCACGGTCAGAGTGTCCAATCACAGCTAACATCTAATATGCATGACCTTGCAGGTATAAACAAGGTAAAAAACCGGTGTGTTACTCCTTTTTTTGTCGCGCTCGTCGTAGTTCCGCGATGTCACTTCACTTCCACGCCTTCCATGTTGTCCTCCGCAAATCTCCTCTTTTCGCACCCCATAATACTTCATTCCACATTCCCCCTGACACATTGGCACCTTTGATCACTCACACGTGGTCTTTCCTCCCATTGCCTCACCCCTCTGACATGGCAATTCCGCGGAACTCCATCACCCCCTCCTGGAACACCCATATTCCACGGATTTGGCTTCCCCATAATGTCCCTGACATGGCAATTCGGCGGGTACACACATGGCCCACTTTGGCAGCCCCTCTTCTGCGGATTTGGCTTCCCCCTGGTGTCTCTTACATGGCAATTCCGCGGATACACACATGGCCCACTTTTGCAGTCCCCTTTCCGCGGATTTGGCACCCTCTATACCCATAAAACAGGCCCATTCCGCAGTCCCACCCCCTAGTCACTTTGGCAACACCCTTATTGCGGATTCCATCACTCCGCTAAAGCATAGAACATGGCAAATCCACGGAACCAAGACATAGACACAGAAATCACGCGGCGGA
>SZWC01000342.1:78411-91048 GCA_023375785.1 Penium margaritaceum | reverse complement strand
CTTAGCCACAAAACACCTTCCCAAACATGCCCATTCTGCTCCTGACCATCATGGCACTTTCTCACGCCCTCCGCGCACCCAAAACTTGCTCCGATAGCCTCCCAAACAACCCAAATCCGCGGCTGAATCTTGCACCATGTTTTGAGGCCTTCCGCGGACCCCAAAGTCGCCCAACTTCCCCTCCCAAGTTGCCTAATCCGCAGACACACCCCCTGCCCTCATTTTGCCTCTTCCGCGGAACCCCAAATATGAAGCCATTGTTAATGAACAGCCAATTCCGCGGGTCTACCACCAGGCACAATTCCAGCCTTCCCCACACCCATAAACAGCCCAACACAAGCCCTGAAAGATGCCCATTCCGCCCCTCCACCATGAGGATCAACTGTGGTTCTCTCCCTTTGCCCAAAGACCACCCCTCACTCGCCTCAACTCCATCGCGGAAGTCCATGACTCGGTCTCCCTCGCGGTATATTTGCGTGTGCGGCAGATTTCATGTAAACACATGTAGGTGCGTGTAGGTGTGTGTAAGTGCGTGTAGGTACGTGTAGATGCATGTAAGTATGGGTAAGTTTGTGTAAGTGAATGTAAGTTTGTGTAAGGATGTGTAAGTGAGTGTAAGTGTGTGTAAGTGTGTGTAAGTGTGTGTAAGTGCATATAAGTGCGTGTAAGTGCGTGAAAGTGCGTGTAAGTATGTGTGAGTGCGTGTAAGTGCGTGTTAGTACGTATGAGTGTGTGTAAGAGTGTGTAAGTGCATGTAAGTGTGTGTAAATGTGGTTTAAGTTTGTGTAAGTGAGTGTAAGTACGTGTAAGTACGTGTAAATTCGTATAAATGTGTGTAAGTACGTGTAGGTGCTAAAAGTGCGTATAAGTGCGTGTTAGTGCGTATAAGTGTGTATAAGTGTATGTAAGTGCAGTTTAAGTTCGTGTAAGTGCGTGTAAGTCCGTGTAAGTGTGTGTAAGTGCGTGTAAGTACGTGTAAGTACGTGTAAGTGCGTGGAAGTGCAAGTAAGTGTGTGAAAGTATGTGTAAATGCATGTAAGCACGTGTAAGTGTGTGTAAGTGTGTGTAAGTGAGTGTAAGTGGGTGTAAGTCGAGTAAGTGCAAGTAAGTGCGTATAAGTACGTGTAAGTGTGCGTAAGTGCGTGTTAGTGCTTGTTAGTGCGTATAAGTGTGTGTAAGAGTATGTAAGTGCGTGTAAGTACGTGTAAGTTTGTATAAGTGTGTGTAAGTGTGTGTTAAGTGCGTGTAAGTCCATGCAAGTGTGTATAAGTGCAAATAAGTGCGGTTTACGTTCATGTAAGTGTGTGTAAGTGTGTGTAAGTGCGTGTAAGTGCGTCTAAGTGCATGTAAGTACGTATACGTGCAGTTTAAGTGGGTGTAATTTTTTGTAAGCTCGTGTAAGTGCGTGTAAGAGTGTATAAGTGCATGTAAGTACGTGTAAGTATGTGTGAGTGTGTGTCAGTCCGTGTAAGTGTGTGTAAGTGCGTGTACGTACGTGCAAGTGCGTGTAAGTGTATGTTAGTGCATATAAGTGTCTATAAGTGTGTGTAAGTCCGTGTAAGTGCATGTAAGTGCGAATAAGTGCGTGTAAGTGCGTGTAAGTACGGATACATACGTGTAATTGCGTGTAAGTTTGTGTAAGTGAATGTCAGTTCGTGTAAGTGCCTGTAGGTGCGTATAAGTGTGTGTAAGTGTGTGAAAGTGCATGTGAGTGCGTGTGAGTACGTGTGAGTACTCGTAAGTATGTGTAAGTACGTGTAAGTGCGTGTAAGTGCGTGTAAGTACGTATCAGTGCGTGTAAGTGCATGTAAGTGCGTGTAAGTACGTGTAAGTGCGTGTATGTGTGTGTAAGTGCGTGTAAGTGCATGTAATTGCGTGTACTTGTGGTTTAAGTATGTGTAAGTTCGTGTAAGTGCATGTAGGTGCGTACATTGATGTTGAAGTGCGTGTAAGTGTGTGTAAGTGCTTGTAAGTAAGTGTAAGTGTGTGTAAGTGCGTGTAAGTGCGTGTAAGTGTGTGTAAGTGCGTGTAAGTACGTTTAGTGCATGTAAAACCGTGTAAGTGCGTATAAGTGTGTGTCAGTGCATGTAAGTGCATGTAAGTGCATGTAAGTGCGTGTAAGTGTGTCTAAGTGTGTATAAGTGCATGTAAGTGCGTATAAGTGTGTGTAAGTACGTGTAAGTGCGTGTAAGTGTGTGTAAGTGCATGTAAGTGCGTGTAAGTGTGTCTAAGTGTGTATAAGTGCATGTAAGTGCGTATAAGTGTGTGTAAGTACGTGTAAGTGCGTGTAAGTGTGTGTAAGTGCATATAAGTACGTCTAAGTGCGTGTAAGTGCGTGTAAGTGCGTGTAAATACGTATAAGTACGTGTAAGTGTGTGTAAGTGCGTGTAAGTTTGTGTCACAAATGGTCGCCAAACAGCCATAACACGAGATGTGCGTGTGTGTGTAAGTGTGTGTAAGTACGTATAAGTACGTGAAAATGCGTGTGAGTGCGTGTGAGTGTGTATGAGTATGTGTAAGTATGTGTAAGTGCATATAAGTGTGAAAAAGTGCGTATAAGTGCGTGTCAGTGTGTGTAAGTATGTGTAAGTACGTGTAAGTGTGTGTAAGTGTGTGTAAGTTTGTGTAAGTGCGTGTAAATGTGTGTAAGTGTGTGTAAGTATGTGTAAGTACGTGTAAGTGTGTGTAAGTGTGTGTAAGTTTGTGTAAGTGCGTGTAAATGTGTGTAAGTGCGTGTAAGTATGTGTAAGCATGTGTAAGATCATGTAAGAATGTCTAAGAGCGTATAAGTGCATGTAAGTACGTGTAAGTGCATGTAAGTGCGTGTAAGTACGTGTAAGTGCGTATAAGTGCGTATACGTACGTGTAAGTGCGTGTAAGTTCGTGTAAGTGCATGTAAGTGCGTGAAAGTGTGTGTAAGTGCGTGTAAGTGCAAGAAAGTGTGTGTAAGTGCATGTAAGTGTGTGTAAGTGCGTGTAAGTATGTGTAAGTTTTTGTCAATACGTGTAAGTTCTTGTGAGTGCATGTAAGTACGTGTAGGTGTGTATAAGTGCGTGTAAGTGTGTGTAAGTGTGTGTAAGTACGTGTAAGTGCGTGTAAGTGCGTGTAAGTACGTGTAAGTATGTGTAAGTGCAAGTAAGTGCGTTTAAGTGCATGTAAGTGCATGTAAGTGTGTGTAAGTGCGTGTAAGTACGTGTAAGTTTTTGTAAGTGAATGTAAGTTTGTGTAAGTGCGTGTAAGTGCATGTTAGTATGTGTGAGTGCGTGTAAGTGCGAGTAAGTGCGTGTAAGTATGTGCAAGTATGTGTAAGTGCATGAAAGTACGTGTAAGTGTGTATAAGTACGTGTAAGTGTGTGTTAGTGCGTGTGAGTGCGTGTAAGAGTGTGTAAGTGCATGTAAGTGCGTGTAAGTACAGTTTCAGTACGTGTAAGTGAGTGTAAGTGCGTGTAAGTATGTGTAAGTTGTGTAAGTGCGTGTAAGAGTGTGTAAGTACTAAAAGTATGTGTAAGTGCGTGTAAGTGTGTGTAAGTGCGTGTAAGTGCAGTTTAAGTTTGTGTAAGTGCTTCTAAGTACGTGTAAGTGCGTGTAAGAATGTGTAAGTGCTTGTAAGTGCATGTAAGTACGTGTAAGTGCACTTTAAGTGGATATAATTTGATGTAAGTTCGTGTAAGTGCGTGTAAGTGTGTGTAAGTGTGTGTAAGTGTGTACAAGTGCGTGTAAGTGTGTGTAAGTGTGTCTAAGTGCATATAAGTGCGTATACGTGTGTGCAAGTGCCTGTGAGTGCGTATAAGTGTGTGTAAGTGCGTGTAAGTGCAGCTTAAGTTTGTATAAGTACGTGTAAGTGTGTGTAAGTAAGTGTAAGTGTGTGTAAGTGCATGTAAGTGCGTGTACGTACGTGTAAGTATGTGTAAGTATGTGTCAGTGCAAGTAAGTGCATGTAAGCACATGTAAGTGTGTATAAGTGTATGTAAGTGCGTGTAAGTGGGTGTAAGTGCGTGTAAGTGCAAGTAAGTGCGTGTAAGTACGTGTAAGTGCATGTAAGTGCGTGTAAGTACGTGTAAGTACGTGTTAGTATGTGTAAGTGCGTGTAAGTGCGTGTAAGTGCTGCGAAGTGCGTGTAAGTACGTGTAAGTGCATGTAAGTGCGTGTAAGTACGTGTAAGTACGTGTTAGTATGTGTAAGTGCGTGTAAGTGCGTATAAGTATGTGTAAGTTCATGTAAGTGTGTGTAAGTGCATGAAAGTGCATGTAAGTACGTGTAAGTGTGTGTAAGTGCATGTAAGTGCAGTTTAAGACCGTGTAAATACGTGTAAGTGCGTGTAAGTGCATGTAAGTGCAGTTTAAGACCGTGTAAATACGTGTAAGTGCGTGTAAGTGCATGTAAGTGCATTTAAGTACGTGTACGTGCGTGTAAGTGCAGTTTAAGTGTATGTAGTTTTGTGTAAGTTTGCGTAAGTGCGTGTAAGTTCGTGTAAGTGCGTGTAAGTGCGTGTAAGTGTGTGTAAGTGCGTGTAAGTGCGTGTAAGTACGTGCAAGTGCGTGTAAGTGCGTGTTAGTGCATGTAAGTATCTGTAAGTACGTGTAAGTGCGTGTAAGTACGTGCAAGTGCGTGTAAGTGCGTGTTAGTGCATGTAAGTATCTGTAAGTACGTGTAAGTGTGTGTAAGTGCATGTAAGTGCGTGTAAGTGCATTTAGGTACGTGTAGGTGCCTCTAAGTGCATGTAAGTGCGCATAAGTGCGTGTAAGTGCGTGTAAGTACATGTAAGTGTGTGTAAGTGTGGTTTAAGTATGTGTAAGTTCATATAAGTGTGTATAAGTGCGTGTAAGTGCGTGTAAGTGCGTATAACTAAGTATAAGTGCATGTAAGTGTGTGTAAGTTTGTGCAAGTGTGTGTAAGTACATGTTAGTGCGTATAAAAGCATGTAAGTGGGTGTAAGTACGTATAAGTGCATGTAAGTGCGTGTAAGTGTATGTAAGTGCATGTAAGTTCGTGTAAGTATGAGTAAGTACGTATAAGTGTGTGTAAGTGTGTGTAAGTGCGTGTTAGTGCGTGTAAGTGTGTATACATGCGTGTAAGTGTGTATACGTGCGTGTAAGTGTGTGCAAGTGTGTGTAAGTGCATATAAGTACGTGTAAGTACGTGTAAGTGCGTGTGAGTGCGTGTGAGTGCGTGTAAGTACGTGTAAGTACGTGTATGTGCATTTAAGTATTTGTAAGAGCGTGTCAGTACGTGTCAGTGCGTGTACGTGCGTGTAAGTGCGTGCAGGTGCGTGAAAGTTTGTGTAAGTGTGTATAAGTGTGTATAAGTTCGTGCAAGTGCGTGTAAGTGTGTGTAAGTGCATGTAAGTGCGTGAAAGTGCGTGTAAGTATGTGTAAGTGCGTGTAAGTACACGAAAGTGTGTATAAGTGCGTGTAAGTGCGTGTAAGTGCGTAAAAGTATGCATAAGTTCGTGTAAGTGCATGTAAGTTCCTGTGCGTGTGTGTAAGTACGTGTAAGTGTGTGCAAGTGATTGTAAGTATGTATAAGTGTGTGTAAGTGCATGTAAGTACGTATAAGTACGTGTAAATACAAGTAAGTACGTGCAAGTGTGTATAAATGCGTGTAAGTGTGTGTAAGTATGTGTAAGTGCGTGTAAGTGTGTGTAAGTATGTGTACGTACGTGTAAGTGTGTGTAAGTGCGTGTAAGTGCGTGTAAGTGCCTGCAAGTAGGTGTCAGTACGTGTAAGTATGTGTGAGTACGTGAAAGTTTGTGTAAGTGACTGTCAGTTCGTGTAAATGCGTGTAAGTGCGTGTAACTGTGTGTAAGTACATGTAAGTGTGTGTAAGTACGTATAAGTGCGTGTAAGTGCGTATAAGTGTGTATAAATGTGTCTAAGTGCATGTAAGTACGTGTAAGTACGTGTAAGTTTGTATAAGTGAATGTAAGTTGGTGTAAGTGTGTATAAGTGCATGTAAGTTTGTGTAAGTGTGTGTAAATGCGTGTAAGTATGTGTAAGTACGTGTAAGTGCATATAAGTTTGTGTAGGTACGTGAAAGTGCGTGTACCTGTGTGTAAGTGCGTGTTGGTGTGTGTGAGTGCGTATAAGAGCGTGTAAGGGCATACAAGTGCGTGTAAGTGCGGTTTACGTTCCGGTAGGTGAGTGTAAGTGCATGTAAGTACGTGTAAGTTCGTGTAAGTGCGTGCAAGTGCTAAAAGTGTGTGTCAGTGCATGTAAGTGCGTGTAAGTACGTGTATTTTCTGTTTCAGTTCGTGTAGGTGCATGTAAGTGTGTGTAAGTTTGTGTAAGTGCGTAGAAGTATGTGTAAGTACGTGTAAGGTTGTGTAAGTGCGAATAAGTGCGTATAAGTGCATGTAAGTGCGTATAAGTGCGTATAAGTGCATGCAAGTGCGTGTAAGTGTGTGTTAGTGCGTGTAAGTGCGTATAAGTGCGTGTAAGTGCGTGTAAGTGTGTGGAAGTACGTGTAAGTGCGTGTAAGTATGTGTAAGTGCGTGTGAGTGCGTGTAAGTGCGTATAAGTGCGTGTAAGTGCGTGTAAGTGTGTGGAAGTACGTGTAAGTGCGTGTAAGTATGTGTAAGTGCGTGTGAGTGTGAGTGAGTACGTGTGATTGTGTGTAAGTATGTATAAGTGCGTGTACGTGCGTGTAAGCGTGTGTAAGTGCGTATCAGTACGTGTAAGTGCGTATACATGCGTGTAAGTGCGTGTAAGTGTGTGTAAGTTTGTGTAAGTGTGTGTAAATGCATCTAAGTGTGTGTAAGTGTGTGTAAGTGCGTGTACGTGCGTGTAAGCGTGTGTAAGTGCGTATCAGTACGTGTAAGTGCGTATACATGCGTGTAAGTGCGTGTAAGTGTGTGTAAGTTTGTGTAAGTGTGTGTAAATGCATCTAAGTGTGTGTAAGTGTGTGTAAGTGCGTGTTAGTGCGTGTCAGTGCCTGTATGTTTGTGTAAGTGCGTGTAAGTATGTGTAAGTTTGTGTAAGTGCGTGTAAGTACGTGTAAGTGCATGTAAGTGTGTGTAAGTGCGTATAGGTATGTGTAAGTTTGTGTAAGTGCATGTAAGTTCCTGTGAGTGTGTGTAAGTGCGTGTAAGTGCATGTAAGTGCGTGTAAGTGTGTGTGAGTGTGTGTATGTGCACATAAGTATGTGTAAGCACGTGTAAGTGCAAGTAAGTGCGTGTAAGTGCATGTAAGTGTGTGTAAGTGCGTATAAGCACGTGTACGTGCGTGTAAGTACGAGTAAGTGTGTGTAAGTGCGTGTAAGTGCATGCAAGTGTGTGTAGGTGCATGTAAGTACGTGTTAGTGCGTGTAATTGCGTGTAAGTGTGTGTAAGTACGTGTAAGTGCGTATAAGTACCTTTGAGTACGTGTAAGTACGTGTAAGTTCGTGTAAGTGACTGTCAGTTCGTGTAAGTACGTATACGTGCGTATAAGTGCGTGTAAGTGCGTGTAAGTACGTGTAAGTGTGTATCGCTGTGTGTAAATGCGTGTAAGTGTGTGTAAGTACGTGTAAGTGCGTATGAGTACGTGTAAGTTTGTGTAAGTGAATGTAGGTTTGTGTAAGTGCCTGTAAGTGCGTGTAAGTGCGTGTACGTGTGTGTAAATGCGTGTAAGTGCATGTAAGTATGTGTAAGTGCATATAAGTACGTGTAAGTGCATGAAAGTGCGTGTACCTGTGTGTAAGTGCGTGTTAGTACGTGTGAGTGCGTATACGAGCGTGTAAGGGCATACAAGTGCGTGTAAGTACGGTTTACATTTGTGTAGGTGAGTGTAAGTGCGTGTAAGTACAAGTAAGTTTGTGTAAGTGCGTGTAAGTGCATGTAAGTGCTAAAAGTGTGAATCACTGTGTGTAAGTGCGTGTATGTAACAATAATTGTTGTTTCAGTTCGTATAAGTGCGTGTAAGTGTGTGTAAGTTTGTGTAAGTACGTATAAGTACGTGTAAGTACGTGTAAGTGGGTGTAAGTGCGTATGAGTGCGTATAAGTGCATGTAAGTGCGTAAAAGTGCGTATAAGTGCATGCAAGTACATGTAAGTGTGTGTAAGTGTGTGTAAGTGCATGTAAGTGCATGAAAGTGTGTGTAAGTACGTATAAGTATGTGTAAGTGCATGTAAGTACGTGTAAGTATGTGTTAGTGCGTGTAAGCACGTTAAGTGCGTGTAAGTGCGTGTAAGTGTGTGGAAGTACGTGTAAGTGCGTGTAAGTACGTGTAAGTGCGTGTGAGTGCATGTGAGTGTGTGTAAGTATGTATAAGTGCGTGTACGTGTGTGTAAGTATATTTAAGTGCGTGTCAGTGCGTGTAAGTGCGTGTAAGTGTGTATAAATGTGTGTAAGTGCGTGTAAGTGTGTGTAAGTGCGTGTAAGTGCGTGTAAGTGCGTATAAGTGCGTGTAAGTGCGTGTAAGTACGTGTAAGTGCGTGTGAGTGCATGTGAGTGTGTGTAAGTATGTATAAGTGCGTGTACGTGTGTGTAAGTATATTTAAGTGCGTGTCAGTGCGTGTAAGTGTGTATACATGTGTGTAAGTGCGTGTAAGTGTGTGTAAGTTTGTGTAAGTGTATATAAATACATATAAGTGTGTATAAGTGCGTGTAAGTGCGTGTTAGTGCGTGTAATTGTGTATAAGTACGTGTCAGTTTGTGTAAGTGCGTATACGTGCGTGTAAGTGTGTGTAAGTGCATGTAAGTTTGTGCAAGTGCGTATAAGTGTGTGTAAATGCGTAGAAGTGTGTGGAAGTGCGTGTAAGTACGTGTAAGTATGTGTAAGTTTGTGTAAGTGAATGTAAGTTCCTGTAAGTGCGTGTGAGTGCGTGTAAGTGCGTGTAAGTGTGTGTAAGTGCGTGTAAGTGCGTGTAAGTGTATGTAAATACGTGTAAGTGTGTATAAGTGTGTGTAAGTGCGTGAAAGTGCGTTTACATGTGTGAAAGTGCGTGTTAGTGTGTGTGAGTGTGTGTAAGAGCGGGTAAGGGCATACAAGTGCGTGTAAGTGCGGTTTAAGTTCGTGTAAGTGAGTGTAAGTGTGTGTAAGAACGTGTAAGTTCATGTAAGTGTGTGTAAGTGAGTGTAAGTGCTAGAAGTACATGTCAGTACGTGTAAGTGCGTGTAAGTACGTGTAAGTGCAGTTTAAGTTCGTGTAAGTACGTGTAAGTGCATGTAAGTACGTGTAAGTTCGTGTAAGTGCGTGTCAGTGTGTATTTGTGCGTGTAAGTACGTATACGTGTGTATACGTGTGTGCAAGTGTGTGTAAGTGCATACAAGTTCGTGTTAGGGCATGTAAGTGTGTGTAAGTGCGTGTAAGCATATGTAAGTGCGTGTAAGTACGTATAAGTGTGTGTAGGTTTGTGTAAGTGCGTATAAGTGCGTATAAGTGCGTGTAAGTGTGTGTAAGTGCGTCTAAGTGCGTGTAAGTGTGTGTACGTGCATATAAGTGCGTGTAAGTGCGTGTAAGTGCGTATAAGTGCGTGTAAGTGCGTATATGTGTGTATAAGTGTGTGCAAGTGCGTGTAAGTGCATGTAAGTATGGTATAAGTGCGTGTAAGTGCGTGTAAGTGCGTATAAGTGCGTGTAAGTGCGTATATGTGTGTATAAGTGTGTGCAAGTGCGTGTAAGTGCATGTAAGTATGGTATAAGTGCGTGTAAGTGCGTGTAAGTGTGTGTTAGTGCGTACAAGTGCATGTAAGTGTGTGTAAGTGCATGTAAGTACGTGTAAGTGCATGTAAGTGCGTGTAAGTGTGTGTAAGAATGTATAAGTGTGTGTAAGTGTGTGTAAGTTAGTGTAAGTATGTGTAAGTGCGTGTAAGTACGTGTAAGTTTGTATGGGTGCATGTAAGTGCTTGTAAGTGTATGTAAGTGCGTGTAAGTGTGTGTAATGGCGTGTAAGTGCGTTTTAAGTTTGTGTAAGTGCGTGTAAGTGCGTGTAAGTGTTTGTGAGTGTGTATAAGTGCGTGTAAGTACGTGTAAGTGCAGTTTAAGTCCGTGTAAGTACGTGTAAGTACGTGCAAATACATGTAAATATGTGTAAGTGCGTGTAAGTGTGTGTAAGTGCGTGTAAGTGCACTTTAAGTGGGTATTTTTTTGTGTAAGTTTGTATAAGTGCGTGTAAGTATGTGTAACTGTGTGTAAGTGCGTGTAAGTACGTGGAAGTGTGTGTAAGTGCGTGTAAGTGCGTATAAGTGGGTATAAGTGCGTGCAAGTGCGTATAAGTGCGTGTTAGTGCGTGTAAGTATGTGTAAGTGCGTGTAAGTATGTGTAAGTGCGTGTAAGTGCGTATAAGTGGGTATAAGTGCGTGCAAGTGCGTATAAGTGCGTGTTAGTGCGTGTAAGTATGTGTAAGTGCGTGTAAGTATGTGTAAGTGCGTGTAAGTATGTGTAAGTGGTGTAGGTGCGTGTAGGTATGTGTAAGTGTGTGTAAGTACGTGTAAGTGTGTGTAAGTACGTGTAAGTGCGTGTACGTGTGTATACGTGTGTGTAAGTGCATGTAAGTGCGTGTAAGTGTGTGTATGTGCGTCTAAGTACGTGTAAGTGCATGTAAGTGCGTGTAAGTGCATGTAAGTGGGTGTAAGTGCGTGTAAGTACGTGTAAGTGCGTGTAAGTGCGTGTAAGTGGGTGTAAGTGCGTGTAAGTACGTGTAAGTGCGTGTAAGTGCGTATAAGTGCGTGTAAGTGCGTATACGTGCGTGTAAGTGTCTGTTAGTACGTGTAAGTGTGTGTAAAAGTGTGTAAGCGCATGTAAGTGCATGTAAGTGCGTGTAAGTGCATGTAAGTGCATGTAAGTACATGTAAGTACGTGTAAGTATGTGTAAGTGTGTGTAAGTGCGTGTAAATGCGTGTAAGTGCGTATAAGTATGAGTAAGTGTGTGTAAGTGCGTGTACGTGCTTGTAAGTACGTGTAAGTTTGTGTAAGTGTGTGTAACTGCGTGTAAGTACATGTAAGTGGGTATAAGTGTGTGTAAGTGTGTGTAAGTGTGGTTTAAGTTCGTGTAAGTAAGTATAAGTGCGTGTAAGTACGTGTAAGTACGTGTAAGTGCGTCTAAGTGCGTGTAAGTGCATGTAAGTAAAGTTTAAGTGGGCGTAATTTCGTGTAAGTTCGTCTAAGTCCGTGTAAGTGAGTGTAAGTACGACTAAGTACGAGTAAGTGCGTGTAACTGCGTGTAAGTGCGTGTAGGTACGTGTAGGTGTGTGTAAGTGTGTGTCGGTACGTGTAAATGCCTGTAAGTATGGGTAAGTTTGTGTAAGTGAATGTAAGTTCGTGTAAGGGCGTGTAAGTACATGTAAGTGTGTATAAGTGCGTGTAAGTGAATGTAGGTGCGTGTAAGTGCATGTAAGTGCGTGTAAGTGCGTGTAAGTGCGTATAAGTGTGTGTGAGTGCGTGTAAGTGCGTGTTAGTGCATGTGAGTGCGTGTAAGAGCGTGTAAGTGCGTGTTAGTGCATGTGAGTGCGTGTAAGAGCGTGTAAGTGCATGTAAGTGTGTGTAAGTGCGGTTTAAGTTTGTGTAAGTGAGTGTAAGTACGTGTAAGTACGCGTAAGTTCGTGTAAATGTGTGTAAGTACGTGTAGGTGCTAAAAGTGCGTGTAAGTGCGTGTAAGTGCGTGTAAGTGTGTGTAAGTGCGAGTAAGTACGTACAAGTACGTATACGTACGTGGAAATGCAAGTAAGTGTGTGAAAGTATGTGTAAGTGCATGTAAGCACGTGTAAGTGCGTGTAAGTGCGTGTAAGTGCGTGTAAGTGGTTGTAAGTGGAGTAAGTGCAAGTAAGTGTGTGAAAGTATGTGTAAGTGCATGTAAGCACGTGTAAGTGCGTGTAAGTGCGTGTAAGTGCGTGTAAGTGGTTGTAAGTGGAGTAAGTGCAAGTAAGTGCGTGTAAGTACGTGAGGTGCGCGTCAGTGAGTGTAAGTGCTTGTAAGTGCGTGTAAGTGCGTGTAAGAGTGTGGAAGTGCGTGAAAGTACGTGTAAGTTTGTGTAAGTGCGTATAAGTGTGTTTTAAGTACGTGCAAGTGCATGTAAGTGTGTGTAAGTGCATACAAGTGCGGTTTATGTTCGTGTAAGTGTGTGTACGTGCGTGTAAGTACGTGTAAGTGCGTGTAACTACGTGTAAGTTCATGTAAGTGCATGTAAGTGCAGTTTAAGTGGGTGTAATTTTTTGTAAGCTCGTGTAAGTGCGTGCAAGAGCGTATAAGTGCGTGTAAGTGCGTGTAAGTGTGTACAAGTGTGTGTAAGTCCGTGTAAGTGCGTGTAAGTGCGTGTAAGTGTGTGTAAGTGTTTGTTAGTGCGTGTAAGTACGAGTAGGTACGTGTAGGTGCATAGAAGTGTACATAGGTACGTGTAAGTGCGTGTAAGTGCGTGTAAGTGCGTGTAAGTGCATGTACGTGCGTATAAGTATGGTTTAAGTGCTTGTAAGTTTGTGTAAGTGTGTGCAAGTGCGTATAAGTGCGTGTAAGTAAGTATTATTGCATGTAAGTGCGTGTACGTGCATGTAAGTATGGTTTAAGTGCTTGTAAGTTTGTGTAAATGCGTGTAAGTGTGTGTACATGCGTGTAAGTAAGTATTATTGCGTGTAAGTGCGTGTAAGTACGTGTAAGTGCATGTAAGTGCGTGTTAGTGCGTGTAAAAGTATGTAATTGCGTGTAAGTGCATGTAAGTACGTGTAAGT
>SZWC01000342.1:47646-77778 GCA_023375785.1 Penium margaritaceum | reverse complement strand
TGTAAGTGCGTGTAAGTGCGTGTAAGTGCGTGTAAGCAAGTGTAAGTACGTGTAAGTGCGTACAAGTGCGTGTAAGTGCGTATAAGTGTATGTAAGTATGTACAAGTGCGTGTAAGTGCATGTAAGTACGTGTAAGTCCATGTACGTATGTATAAATGCGTGAAACTGCGTGTAAGTGCAGATAAGTGCGTGCAAGTACGTGTAAGTTTGTGTAGGTGAATGTGCAGATAAGTGCGTATAAGTGTGTGTAAGTTTGTGTAAGTGCGTGTAAGTATGTCTAAGTGCGTGTAAGTGTGTGTAAGTGCATGCAAGTGCGTATAAGTACATGTTAGTGCATGTAAGTGTCTGTAAGTGTGTGTAAGTATGTATAAGTGCGTATAAGTACGTATAAGTGCGTGAAAGTATATGTGAGTACGTGTGAGTGCGTGTGAGTGCTCGTAAGTATGTATAAGTGCATGTAAGTGCGAGTAAGTGCGTGGAAGTACGTGTAAGTACGTGTAAGTGCATGTACATGCGTGTAAGTGCATGTAACTGCATATAAGTGTGGTTTTAGTATGTGTAAGTTCGTATAAGTACGTGTAAGTACGTGTAATTATGTGTAAGTACGTGTAAGTGCGTGTAAGTGCGTGTAACTGCATATAAGTGTGGTTTTAGTATGTGTAAGTTCGTATAAGTACGTGTAAGTACGTGTAATTATGTGTAAGTACGTGTAAGTGCGTGTAAGTGCGTGTAAGTAAGTATACGTGCGTGTAAGTACGTGTAAGTGTGTAAGTGCGTGTAAGTACGTGTAAGTGCGTGTTAGTGCGTGTTAAGGTGTGTAAGTGCGTGTAAGTGCGTGTAAGTGTGTGTAAGTACGTGTAAGTGCATGTAAGTACGTGTAAGTGTGTATAACTGCGTAAACGTGTGTGTAAGTGTGTGTAAGTTCGTGTAAGTGCGTATAAGTGCATGTAAGTACGTGTAAGTACGTGTAATTGCGTGAAAGTACGTGTGAGTGTGTGTGAGTGCATGTGAGTACGTGTAAGTATGTGTAAGTGCGTGTCACCGTGTGTAAGTGTGTGTAAGTGCGTGTAAGTGTGTATAAGTGCGTGTAAGTTTGTGTAAGTGCGTGTAAATGCGTGTAAGTGTGTGTAAGTGCATGTAGGTGCGTGTAAGTATGTGTAAGTACGTGTAAGGTCGTGTAAGAACGTGTAAGAGCGTGTAAGTGCGTGTAAGTACGTGTAAGTGTGTGTAAGTGCGTGTAAGTATGTTTAAGTGCGTGTAAGTGCGTGTAAGTGCGTGTAAGTGCGTGTAAGTTTGTGTAAGTGCATGTAAGTGCGTGAAAGTATGTGTAAGTGCGTGTAAGTGCGTGTAAGTGCAAGAAAGTGCGTATAAGCACATGAAAGTGCATACAAGTGCGTGTAAGTTCTTGTGAGTGCGTGTAAGTGCGTGTAAGTGCATGTAAGTGCGTATAAGTGTATGTAAGTACGTGCAAGTATGTGTAAGTGCGTGTAAGTGTGTGTAAGTACGTGTAAGTACGTGTAAGTGCAAGTAAGTATGTTTAAGTGCATATAAGTGTGTATAAGTGTGTGTAAGCACGTGTAAGTGCGTGTAAGTACGTTTAAGTGCATGTAAGTGCATGTAAGTACGTGTAAGTGCAAGTAAGTATGTTTAAGTGCATATAAGTGTGTATAAGTGTGTGTAAGCACGTGTAAGTGCGTGTAAGTACGTTTAAGTGCATGTAAGTGCATGTAAGTGTGTGTTAGTACGTGTAAGTGCGTGTAAGTGAGTGTAAGTATGTGTAAGTGCGTGTAAGTGTGTGTAAGTGCGTGTAAGTACCTGTAAGTACGTGTAAGTGCGTGTAAGTGCATGTAAGTACGTGTAAGTGTGTGTAAGTGCGTGTAAGTACCTGTAAGTACGTGTAAGTGCGTGTAAGTGCATGTAAGTACGTGTAAGTTTGTGTAAGTGAATGTTAGTTTGTGCAAGTGCGTGTAAGTACGTGTAAGTGCATGTAAGTGCGTGTAAGTGCGTATAAGTGCGTGTAGGTGTGTGTGAGTGTGTGTAAGTGTGTGTAGGTGTGTGTAAGTACACGAAAGTGTGTGTAAGTGCGTGTAAGTACGTGTAAGTTTGTGTAAGTGAATGAAAGTTCATGTGAGTGCATGTTAGTGCATGTTAGTACGTGTAAGTGCGTGTAAGTGTGTATAAGTGCGTGTAAGTACGTGTAAGTGCGTGTATGTGCTTGAAAGTGTGTGTAAGTGTGTATAAGTACGTGTAAGTGTGTGTTAGTACGTGTGAGTATGTATAAGAGTGTGTACGTGTATGGTAGTGCGTATAAGTACGGTTTACGTTCGTGTAAGTGAGTATAAGTGGGTGTAAGTACGTGTAAGTTCGTGGAAGTGCGTGTAAGTGCGTGTAAGTGCTAAAATTGCGTATAAGTGCGTGTAAGTGCGTGTAAGCGCGTGTACGTGCAGTTTAAGTTTGTGTAAGTAAGTGTAAGTGCGTGTAAGTATGTGTAAGTATGTATAAGTGTGTGTAAGTGCGTGTAAGTGTGTGTAAGGGCACTTTAAGTGGATATAACTTTGTGTAAGTTTATATAGGTACGTGTAAGTGTGTGTAAGTGTGTGTAAGTGCGTGTAAGTGTGTGTAAGTGCGTGTAGGTGCGTATAAGTGCGTATAAGTGTGTGCAAGTGTGTTTCAGTGTGTATAAGTGCGTGTAAGTACGTGTAAGTACAGTTTAAGTTTATGTTAGTGCATGTAAGTGTGTGTAAGTATGTGTAAGTATGTGTAAGTGCATGTAAGTGCGTGTACGTACGTGTAAGTACGTATAAGTACGTGTAAGTACAAGCAAGTGTGTGTACGTACGTGTAAGTGCATGTAAGCACGGGTAAGTGCATGTAAGTGCGTATAAGTGCGTGTAAGTGGGTGTAAGTGTGTGTAAGTGCAAGTAAGTGCATGTAAGTACGTGTAAGTTCATGTAAGTACGTGTAAGTACATGTAAGTGCGTTTAAGTGCGTGTAAGTACGTATAAGTGTGTGTAAGTGCGTGTAAGTTTGTGCAAGTGCGTGTAAGTGCATATAAGTGCATGTAAGTGCGTGTAAGTGCGTGTAAGTGCATGTAAGTGCGTGTAAGTGCGTGTAAGTGCGTGTAAGTACGTATAAGTTCGTGTAAGTACGTGTAAGTTCCTGTGAGTACGTGTAAGTACGTGTAAGTGCGTGAAAGTGCGTGTAAGTGCGTGTAAGTGCAAGAAAGTGTGTGTAAGTGCGTGTAAGTGCGTATAAGTACGTGTAAGTTTGTGTAAGTTCATGTAAGTTCCTGTGAGTGTGTGTAAGTGCATGTAAGTACGTGTAAGTGCATGTAAGTGTGTGTAAGTGCGTGTAAGTGTGTATAAGTGCGTGTAAGTACGTATAAGTTCGTATAAGTACGTGTAAGTTCCTGTGAGTACGTGCAAGTACGTGTAAGTGCGTGAAAGTGCGTGTAAGTGCGTGTAAGTACAAGAAAGTGTGTGTAAGTGCGTGTAAGTGCGTATAAGTACGTGTAAGTTTGTGTAAGTTCATGTAAGTTCCTGTGAGTGTGTGAAAGTGCATGTAAGTACGTGTAAGTGCATGTAAGTGTGTGTAAGTGCGTATAAGTGCGTGTAATTTCATGTAAGTACGTGTAAGTACGTGTAAGTACAAGTACGTGTAAGTGTGTGTAAGTGCATGCAAGTGTATGTAAGTATGTGTAAGTGCGTGTAAGTGTGTGTATGTGCGTGTAAGTGCGTGTAAGTGGGTGTAAGTGTGTGTAAGTGCGTATAAGTGCATGTAAGTACATGTAAGTACATGTAAGTACATGTAAGTACAAGTAAGTATGTGTAAGTGCATGTAAGTGTGTGTAAGTGTGTGTAAGTACGTGTAAGTGCGTGTAAGTACGTGTAAGTATGTGTAAGTACGTGTAAGTGCATGTAAGTGCGTGTAAGTATGTGTAAGTATGTGTAAGTGCGTGTAAGTGTGTGTAAGTGCGTGTAAATGTGTGTAAGTGTGTGTAAGTGCGTGTAAGTGCATGTAAGTACGTGTAAGTTTGTGTAAGTGAATGTAAGTTTGTGTAAGTATGTGAAAGTGCATGTAAGTGCGTGTAAGTGCGTGTAAGTGTGTGTAAGTACGTGTAAGTGCGTGTAAGTGTGTATAAGTGTGTGTAGGTGCGTGAAACTGCGTGTACGTGTGTGTAAGTGTGTATTAGTACAGGTGAGTGCGTGTAAGAGCATGTAAGGGCATACAAGTGTGTGTAAGTGCGGTTAAAGTTTGTGTAAGTGACTGTCTGTGTGTGTAAGTACGTGTAAGTTTGTGTAAGTGCGTGTAAGTGCGTATAAGTGCTAAAAGTGAGTGTCAGTGTGTGTAAGTACGTGTAAGTATGTGTAAGTGCATGTAAGTGCGTATAAGTGCTAAAAGTGAGTGTCAGTGTGTGTAAGTACGTGTAAGTATGTGTAAGTGCATGTAAGTACATGTAAGTGTGTGTAAGTACGTGTAAGTACGTGTAAGTACGTGTAAGTGTGTGTAAGTGCATGTTAGTGTGTGTAAGTGCGTGTAAGTGCGTGTAAGTACGTGTAAGTGTGTGTACGTATATGTATGTACGTGTAAGTACGTATAAGTGAGTGTGAGTGTGTCTAAGTATATATAAGTGCGTGTAAGTGCATGTAAGTGTGTGTACGTACGTGTAAGTGTGTGTAAGTGAGTGTAAGTTTGTGTAAGTGTGTATAAATGCGTGGAAGTGTGTGTAAGTGCGTGTAAGTATGTGTTAGTGCATGTAAGTGCGTGTAAGTGTGTGTAAGTACGTGTAAGTTTGTATAAGTGCATGTAAGTGCGTGCAAGTGCTTGTAAGTACGTGAAAGTGCGTGTAAGTACGTGTACATGCAAGAAAGTACGTATAAGTGTGTGTAAGTACGTGTAAGTGTGTATAAGTACGTGTAAGTTTGTGTAAGTGCATGTAAGTTCCTGTGAGTATGTGTAAGTGCGTGTACGTGCGTGTAAGTGCATGTAAGTGTGTGTAAGTACGTGTAAGTGCGTGTAAGTGCGTGTAAGTGTGTGTAAGTACGTGTAAGTTTGTGTAAGTGCATGTAAGTTCCTGTGAGTATGTGTAAGTGCGTGTACGTGCGTGTAAGTGCATGTAAGTGTGTGTAAGTACGTGTAAGTGCATGTAAGTACGTGTAAGTACGTTTAAGTGCAAGTAAGTACGTGTAAGTGCATGTAAGTGCGTGTAAGTGCGTGTAAGCACGTGTAAGTGCGTGTTACTGCATGTAAGTGCATGTAAGTGCGTGTAAGTGCGTGTAAGTGCGTGTAAGTGCGTGTAAGTACATGTAAGTGCGTGTAAGTGCGTGTAAGTATGTGTGAGTACGTGTAAGTACGTGTAAGTTCGTGTAAGGGACTGTCAGTTCGTGTAAGTGCGTGTAAGTGAGTGTAAGTGCGTGTAAGTGTGTGTAAGTGTGTGCAAGTGCATGTAAGTGCATATAAGTGTGTATAAGTGTGTTTAAGTGTGTGTAAGTGTGTGTAAGTATGTGTACGTATGTATAAGTGGGTGTAAGTGTGTGTAAGTGCATGTAAGTGCGTGTAAGTGCATATAAGTACGTGTAAGTGCGTATAAGTACGCGTAAGTACGTGTAAGTGTGTGTAAGTACGTGTAAGTGGGTGTAAGTATGTGTAGGTGCATCTAAGCGCATGTAAGTGCATGTAAGTACGTTTAAGTGCGGTGTAAATGTGTGTAAGTGCATGTTAGTGCGTATAAGTGTATGTAAGTATGTGTAAGTGTGTGTAAGTGCGTATAAGTGTATATAAGTACATATAAGTGCGTGTAAGTGCGTGTAAGTGTGTGTTAGTGCGTGTAAGTGCGTGTAAATGCTTGTAAGTGCTTGTAAGTGTGTGTAAGTGCATGTAAGTGCGTATAAGTGCATGTAAGTGTGTGAGAGTACGTGTAAGTGTGTGTAAGTGTGTGTAAGTGTGTGTAAGTGTGTGTAAGTGTGTGTAAGTGCGTGTAAGTATGTGTAAGTGCGTGTAAGTGCGTGTAAGTGTGTGTAGGTACATGTAGGGACGTGTAAGTGTGTGTACGTGTGTGTAAGTGCGTATAAGTGCGTGTAAGTACGTGTAAGTGCGTGTAAGTACGTGTAAGTGCATGTAAGTGCGTGTAAGTGCGTGTAAGTGCGTGTACGTGTGTGTAAGTGCGTATAAGTGCGTGTAAGTACGTGTAAGTGCGTGTAAGTACGTGTAAGTGCATGTAAGTGCGTGTAAGTGCGTGTAAGTACGTCTAAGTACATGTAAGTGCGTGTACGTTCGTGTAAGTGCGTGTAAGTGTGTGTAAGTGCGTGTAAGTGCGTGTAAGTGCGTGTAAGTATGTGTAAGTGCGTGTAAGTGTGTGTAAGTATGTAAAAGTACATGTAAGTGTGTGTAAGTGTGTGTAAGTACGTGTAAGATTGTGTAAGTAAATGTAAGTTTGTGTAAGTGCGTGTAAGTGCATGCTAGTACGTGTAAGTGCGTGTAAGTGCGAGTAAGTATGTGTAAGTACGTGTAAGTATGTGTAAGTACATGAAAGTGTGTGTAAGTGTGTATAAGTGCGTGTAAGTGTGTGTTAGTGCGTGTGAGTGCGTGTAAGAGTGTATAAGTGCATGTAAGTGCGTGTAAGTACGGTTTCAGTTCGTGTAAGTGAGTGTAAGTGCGTGTAAGTACGTGTAAGTTGTGTAAGTGCGTGTAAGTGTGTGTAAGTACTAAAAGTGTGTATAAGTGCGTGTAAGTGTGTGTAAGTGCGTGTAAGTGCAGTTTAAGTTTGTGTAAGTGCTTCTAAGTACGTGTAAGTGCGTGTAAGAATGTGTAAGTGCGTGTAAGTGCATGTAAGTACGTATAAGTGCACTTTAAGTGGATATAATTTTCTGTAAGTTCGTGCAGGTGCGTATAAGTGTGTGCAAGTGTGTGTAAGTGTGTATAAGTGTGTGTAAGTGTGTGTAAGTGCGTGTAAGTGCATATAAGTGCGTATAAGTGTGTGCAAGTGCCTGTAAGTGCGTATAAGTGTGTGTAAGTGCGTGTAAGTGCATATAAGTGCGTATAAGTGTGTGCAAGTGCCTGTAAGTGCGTATAAGTGTGTGTAAGTGCGTGTAAGTGCAGTTTAAGTTTGTATAAGCACGTGTAAGTGTGTGTAAGTAAGTGTAACTATGTGTAAGTGCATGTAAGTGCGTGTACGTACGTGTAAGTACGTGTAAGTACGTGTCACTGCAAGTAAGTGCATGTAAGCACATATAAGTGTGTGTAAGTGCGTGTAAGTGGGTGTAAGTGCGTGTAAGTGCATGTAAGTGTGTGTAAGTACGTGTAAGTACGTGTTAGTATGTGTAAGTGCGTGTAAGGGCGTATAAGTATGTGAAAGTTCGTGTAAGTGTGTGTAAGTGCATGAAAGTGCATGTAAGTACGTGTAAGTGTGTGTAAGTGCATGTAAGTGCAGTTTAAGATCGTGTAAATACGTGTACGTGTGTGTAAGTGCATGTAAGTGCATTTAAGTACGTGTACGTGCGTGTAAGTGCAGTTTAAGTGTATGTAGTTTTGTGTAAGTTCGCGTAAGTGCGTGTAAGTGCGTGTAAGTGCGTGTAAGTGTGTATAAGTGTGTGTAAGTGCGTGTAAGTGCGTGTAAGTACGTGCAAGTGCGTGTAAGTGCGTGTTAGTGCATGTAAGTATCTGTAAGTACGTGTAAGTGTGTGTAAGTGCATGTAAGTGCGTGTAAGTGCGTGTAGAAGCGTGTAGGTGCCTGTAAGTGCATGTAAGTGCGTATAAGTGCGTGTAAGTGCGTGTAAGTGCGTGTAAGTGCATGTAAGTGCGTGTAAGTGTGGTTTAAGTATGTGTAAGTTCATATAAGTGTGTATAAGTGCGTGTAACTGCGTGTAAGTGCGTATGACTAAGTGTAAGTGCATGTAAGTGTGTGTAAGTGTGTGCAAGTGTGTGTAAGTACGTGTTAGTGCGTATAAAAGCATGTAAGTGCGTGTAAGTGCGTGTAAGTGCATGTAAGTGTGTGTAAGTGTATGTAAGTGCATGTAAGTTCGTGTAAGTATGAGTAAGTATGTATAAGTGTGTGTAAGTGTGTGTAAGTGCGTGTTAGTGCGTGTAAGTGTGTATACGTACGTATAAGTGTGTATACGTGCGTGTAAGTGTGTGCAAGTATGTGTAAGTGCATATACGTACGTGTAAGTACGTGTAAGTGCGTGTGAGTGCGTGTGAGTGCGTGTAAGTACGTGTAAGTACGTGTATGTGCATTTAAGTGTTTGTATGTGCATGTCAGTACGTGTAAGTGCGTGTACTTGCGTGTAAGTGCGTGCAAGTGCGTGTAAGTTTGTGTAAGTGTGTGTGTAAATGCATGTAAGTGTAGGTAAGTGTGTTTAAGTGCGTGTAAGTGTGTGTAAGTGTGTATAAGTGTGTATAAGTTTGTATAAGTGTGTGTAAGTGTGTGTAAGTGCATGTAAGTGCGTGAAAGTGCGTGTAAGTGTGTGTAAGTACACAAAAGTGTGTATAAGTGCGTGTAAGTGCGTGTGAGTGCGTAAAAGTATGCATAAGTTCGTGTAAGTGCATGTAAGTTCCTGTGCGTGTGTGTAAGTGCGTGTAAGTGTGTGCAAGTGATTGTAAGTACGTGTAAGTGTGTGTCAGTGTATGTAAGTACGTGTAAGTACGTGTAGGTACAAGTAAGCACGTGCAAGTGTGTATAAATGCGTGTAAGTGTGTGTAAGTACGTGTGAGTGCGTGTAAGTGCGTGTAAGTATGTGTACGTACGTGTAAGTCCGTGTAAGTGCGTGTAAGTGCGTGTAAGTGCCTGCAAGTACGTGTCAGTACGTGTAAGTATGTGTGAGTACGTGAAAGTTTGTGTAAGTGACTGTCAGTTCGTGTAAATGCGTGTAAGTGTGTGTAACTGTGTGTAAGTACGTGTGAGTGTGTGTAAGTACGTATAAGTGTGTGTAAATGCGTATAAGTGTGTATAAATGTGTCTAAGTGCATGTAAGTACGTGTAAGTGCGTGTAAGTACGTGTAAGTTTGTGTAAGTGAATGTAGGTTCCTGTAAGTGTGTATAAGTGCATGTAAGTGTGTGTAAGTGAATGTAAATGCGTGTAAGAATGTTTAAGTACGTGTAAGTGCATATAAGGTTGTGTAAGTGTCTGAAAGTGTGTGTACCTGTGTGTAAGTGTGTGTTGGTGTGTGTGAGTGCTTATAAGAGCGTGTAAGGGCATACAAGTGCCTGTAAGTGCGGTTTACGTTCGGGTAGGTGAGTGTAAGTGCATGTAAGTACGTGTAAGTTTGTGTAAGTGCGTGTAAGTGCGTGCAAGTGCTAACAGTGTGTGTCAGTGCATGTAAGTGCATGTACGTATGTGTATTTTCTGTTTCAGTTCGTGTAGGTGCGTGTAAGTTTGTGTAAGTTTGTGTAAGTGCGTAGAAGTATGTGTAAGTACGTGTAAGTTGGTGTAAGTGCGTATAAGTGCGTATAAGTGCATGCAAGTGCGTGTAAGTGTGTGTAAGTAAGTGTAAGTGCATGTAAGTGCATGTAAGTTTGTGTAAGTGCGTGTAAGTACGTGTAAGTGCATGGAAGTGCGTGTAAGTGTGTGTTAGTGCGTGTAAGTGTGTATAAGTGCGTGTAAGTGCGTGTAAGTACGTGTATTTTCTGTTTCAGTTCGTGTAGGTGCGTGTAAGTGTGTGTAAGTTTGTGTAAGTGCGTAGAAGTATGTGTAAGTACGTGTAAGTTGGTGTAAGTGCGTATAAGTGCGTATAAGTGCATGCAAGTGCGTGTAAGTGTGTGTAAGTAAGTGTAAGTGCATGTAAGTGCATGTAAGTTTGTGTAAGTGCGTGTAAGTACGTGTAAGTGCATGGAAGTGCGTGTAAGTGTGTGTTAGTGCGTGTAAGTGTGTATAAGTGCGAATAAGTGTGTGTAAGTGTATGGAAGTACGTGTAAGTGCGTATAAGTATGTATAAGTGCGTGTGAGTTTGAGTGAGTACGTGTGAGTGTGTGTAAGAATGTATAAGTGCGTGTACGTGTGTGTAAGCGTGTGTAAGTACGTGTCAGTACGTGTAAGTGCATATACATGCGTGTAAGTGCGTGTCAGTGTGTGTAAGTTTGTGTAAGTGTGTGTAAATGCATCTAAGTGTCTGTAAGTGTGTGTAAGTGCGTGTTAGTGCGTGTCAGTGCGTGTAAGTTCATGTAAGTGTGTGTAAGTACGTATAAATTTGTGTAAGTGCGTGTAAGTACGTGTAAGTGCATGTAAGTGTGTGTAAGTGCGTATAGGTACGTGTAAGTTTGTGTAAGTGCATGTAAGTTCCTGTGAGTGTGTCTAAGTGCGTGTAAGTGCATGAAAGTGCGTGTAAGTGCATGTAAGTGTGTGTAAGTGCGTATAAGCACGTGTAAGTGCGTGTAAGTACGAGTAAGTGTGTGTAAGTGCGTGTAAGTGCGTGTAAGTGTGTATAAATGCATGTAAGTACGTGTTAGTGCGTGTAAGTGTGTATAAGTGTGTGTAAGTGCGTGTAAGTGCGTACAAGTACCTGTAAGTACGTGTAAGTACGTGTAAGTTTGTGTAAGTGACTGTCAGTTCGTGTAAGTACGTATACGTGCGTATAAGTGCATGTAAGTGCGTGTAAGTACGTGTAAGTGCGTATCGGTGTGTGTAAATGCGTGTAAGTAAGTGTAAGTACGTGTAAGTGCGTATGAGTACGTGTAAGTTTGTGTAAGTGAATGTAAGTTTGTGTAAGTGTGTGTAAGTACGTGTAAGTGCGTGTACGTGTATGTAAATGCGTGTAAGTGCGTGTAAGTACGTGTAAGTGCATATAAGTACGTGTAAGTGCGTGAAAGTGCGTGTACCTGTGTGTAATTGCGTGTTAGTACGTGTGAGTGCGTATACGAGCGTGTAAGGGCATACAAGTGCGTGTAAGTGCGGTTTACGTTCGTGTAGGTGAGTGTAAGTGCGTGTAAGTACAAGTAAGTTTGTATAAGTGCGTGTAAGTGCGTGTAAGTGCTAAAAGTGTGTGTCACTGTGTGTAAGTGCGTATAAGTAACTATAATTGCTGTTTCAGTTCGTATAAGTGCGTGTAAGTGTGTGTAAGTTTGTGTAAGTGCGTATAAGTACGTGTAAGTACGTGTAAGTGGGTGTAAGTGCGTATGAGTGCGTATAAGTGCATGTAAGTGCGTAAAAGTGCGCATAAGTGCATGCAAGTGCGTGTAAGTGTGTGTAAGTGTGTGTAAGTGCATGTAAGTGCATGTAAGTGTGTGTAAGTACGTATAAGAATCTGTAAGTGCATGTAAGTACGTGTAAGTATGTGTTAGTGCGTGTAAGTACGTTAAGTGCATGTAAGTGCGTGTAAGTGTGTGGAAGTACGTGTAAGTGCGTGTAAGTACGTGTAAGTGCGTGTGAGTGCATGTGAGTGTGTGTAAGTATGTATAAGTGCGTGTACGTGTGTGTAAGTACGTGTAAGTGCGTGTAAGTACGTGTAAGTGCGTGTGAGTGCATGTGAGTGTGTGTAAGTATGTATAAGTGCGTGTACGTGTGTGTAAGTATGTTTAAGTGCGTGTCAGTACGTGTAAGTGTGTATACATGCGTGTAAGTGCGTGTAAGTGTGTGTAAGTTTGTGTAAGTGTATGCAAATACATGTAAGTGTGTATAAGTGCGTGTAAGTGCGTGTTAGTGCGTGTAAGTGCGTATAAGTGCGTGTAAGTTCGTGTAAGTTAATGTAAGTACGTGTAAGTGCGTGTAAGTTTGTGTAAGTGTGTGTGAGTGCATGTAAGTGCATGTAAGTGTGTGACAGTACGTGTAAGTGCGTGTAAGTGCAATAAAGTGCAAGAAAGTGCATATAAGTGCGTGTAAGTGTGTGTAAGTGCGTATAGGTATGTGTAAGTTTGTGTGAGTGCATGTAAGTTCCTGTGAGTGTGTGTAAGTGCATGTAAGTACGTGTAAGTGTATGTGAGTGTGTGTAAGTGCATGTAAGTACGTGTAAGTACGTTTAAGTGCAAGTAAGTGCGTGTAAGTGCATGTAAGTGCGTGTAAGTACATATAAGCATGTTTAAGTGCGTGTAAGTGCGTGTAAGTGCGTGTAAGTATGTATAAGTGCGTGTAAGTGTGTGTAAGTGCATGTAAGTACGTGTTAGTGCGTGTAAGTGCATGAAAGTGTGTTTAAGTGCGTGTAAGTGCGTGTAAGTACGTGTAAGTACGTGTAAGTACGTGTAACTTCGTGTAAGTTACTGTCAGTTCGTGTAAGTGCGTATACGTGCGTGTAAGTGCGTGTAAGTGCGTGTAAGTGCGTGTAAGTGCGTATAAGTGTGTGTAAATGCGTAGAAGTGTGTGTAAGTGCATGTAAGTACGTGTAAGTATGTGTAAGTTTGTGTAAGTGAATGTAAGTTCGTGTAAGTGCGTGTGAGTACATGTAAGTGCGTGTAAGTGCGTGTAAGTGCGTGTAAGTGCGTGTAAGTGTGTGTAAATACGTGTAAGTGCATATAAGTGCGTGTAAGTGCGTGAAAGTGCGTTTACATATATGAAAGTACGTGTTAGTGTGTGTGAGTGTGTGTAAGAGCGTGTAAGGGCATACAAGTGCGTGTAAGTGTGGTTGAAGTTCGTGTAAGTGAGTGTGAGTGCGTGTAAGAACGTGTAAGTTCATGTAAGTGTGTGTAAGTGCGTGTAAGTGCTAAAAGTACATGTCAGTACGTGTAAGTGCGTGTAAGTACGTGTAAGTGCAGTTTAAGTTCATGTAAGTACGTGTAACTGCGTGTAAGTAAGTGTAAGTTCGTGTAAGTGCGTGTCAGTGTGTATAAGTGCGTGTAAGTACGTATAAGTGTGTATACGTGCGTGCAAGTGTGTGTAAGTGCATACAAGTTTGTGTTAGGGCATGTAAGTGTGTGTAAGTGCGTGTAAGTGTATGTAAGTGCGTGTAAGTACGTATAAGTGTGTGTAGGTGTGTGTAAGTACGTGTAAGTGCGTATAAGTGTGTGTAAGTGTGTGTAAGTGCGTGTAAGTGCGTGTAAGTGCGTCTAAGTGCGTGTAAGTGTGTGTACGTGCATATAAGTGCGTCTAAGTGCGTGTAAGTGCGTAGAAGTGCGTGTACGTGCGTATATGTGTGTATAAGTGTGTGCAAGTGCGTGTAAGTGCATGTAAGTGTGGTATAAGTGCGTGCAAGTGCGTGTTAGTGCGTATACGTGTATGTAAGTGTGTGTAAGTGCGTATAAGTACGTATAAGTACGTATACGTACGTATAAGTGCGTGTAAGTGTGTGTAAGTGCGTGTAAGTACGTCTTAGTGTGTATAAGTGTACGTAAAAGCGTGTAAGTACGTGTAAGTGCGTGTAAGTGTGTGTAAGTGCGTGTAAGTACGTCTTAGTGTGTATAAGTGTACGTAAAAGCGTGTAAGTACGTGTAAGTGTGTGTTAGTGCGTACAAGTGCATGTAAGTACGTGTAAGTGCATGTAAGTGCGTGTAAGTGCATGTAAGTGCATGTAAGTGTGTGTAAGTATGTATAAGTGTGTGTAAGTGTGTGTAAGTTAGTGTAAGTACGTGTAAGTGCGTGTAAGTACGTGTAAGTTTGTATAGGTGCATGTAAGTGCTTGTGAGTGTATGTAAGTGCGTGTAAGTGTGTGTAATGGCGTGTAAGTACGTTTTAAGTTCGTGTAAGTGCGTGTAAGTTCGTGTAAGTGTGTGTAAGTGTGTATAAGTGCGTGTAAGTACGTGTAAGTGCAGTTTAAATCCGTGTAAGTAGGTGTAAGTACGTGCAAGTACATGTAAGTATGTGTAAGTGCGTGTAAGTGTGTGTAAGTGCGTGTAAGTGCACTTTAAGTGGGTGTTACTTTGTGTAAGTTTGTATAAGTGCGTGTAAGTACGTGTAAGTGTGTGTAAGTGCGTGTAAGTGCGTGGAAGTGTGTGTAAGTGCGTGTAAGTGCGTATAAGTGGGTATAAGTGCGTGCAAGTGTGTATAAGTGCGTGTTAGTGCGTGTAAGTATGTGTAAGTGCGTGTAAGTATGTGTAAGTGCGTGTAAGTATGTGTAAGTGCGTGTAGGTACGTGTAGGTATGTGTAAGTGTGTGTAAGTATGTGTAAGTGTGTGTAAGTATGTGTAAGTGCGTGTACGTGTGTATAAGTGTGTGTAAGTGCATGTATGTGCGTGTTAGTGTGTGTGTGTGTGCGTCTAAGTACGTGTAAGTGGATGTAAATGCGTGTAAGTGCATGTAAGTGGGTGTAAGTGCGTGTAAGTACGTGTAAGTGCGGGTAAGTGCGTATAAGTGCGTGTAAGTGCGTATACGTGCGTGTAAGTGTCTGTTAGTATGTGTAAGTGTGTGTAAAAGTGTGTAAGTGCGTGTAAGTGTATGTAAGTGCGTGTAAGTGCATGTAAGTGCATGTAAGTACATGTAAGTGCGTGTAAGTATGTGTAAGTGCGTGTAAGTGCGTGTAAGTGCATGTAAGTGCGTGTAAGTATGAGTAAGTGCTTGTAAGTGCGTGTACGTGCTTGTAAGTACGTGTAAGTTTGTGTAAGTGTGTGTAACTGTGTTGAAGTACATGTAAGTGGGTATAAGTGTGTGTAAGTGCGTGTAAGTGTGGTTTAAGTTCGTGTAAGTAAGTGTAAGTGCGTGTAAGTACGTGTAAGTACGTGTAAGTGCGTCTAAGTGTGTGTAAGTGCGTGTAAGTAAAGTTTAAGTGGGCGTAATTTCGTGTAAGTTTGTCTAAGTGCGTGTAAGTGAGTGTAAGTATGAGTAAGTGCGCGTAAGTGCGCGTAAGTGCGTGTAAGTGCGTGTGAGTATGTGTAAGTGCCTGCAAGAGCATGTTAGTGTGTGTATGTCTGTGTAAGTACATGTAAGTGTGTGTAAGTGCGTGTAAGTGCGTGTAAGTGTGTGTAGGTATGTGTAGGTGTGTGTAAGTGCGTGTCGGTACGTGTAAATGCGTGAAAGTATGGGTAAGTTTGTGTAAGTGAATGTAAGTTCGTATAAGGGCGTGTAAGTACATGTAAGTGTGTATAAGTGCGTGTAAGTGCATGTAAGTGCATGTAAGTGCGTGTAAGTACATGTAAGTGCGTGTAAGTGCGTGTAAGTGCGTATAAGTGTGTGTGAGTGCGTGTAAGTACGTGTTAGTGCATGTGAGTGCGTGTAAGAGCGTGTAAGTGCATGTAAGTGTGTGTAAGTGCGGTTTACGTTTGTGTAAGTGAGTGTAAGTACGTGTAAGTACGTGTAAGTTTGTGTAAATGTGTGTAGGTACGTGTAGGTGCTAAAAGTGTGTCTAAGTGCGTGTAAGTGCGTATAAGTGCGTGTAAGTGCAGTTTAAGTTTGTGTAAGTGCGTGTAAGTGCGTGTAAGTGTTTGTAAGTGCGAGTAAGTACGTACAAGTACGTATAAGTACGTGGAAATGCAAGTTTGTGTGTGAAAGTATATGTAAGTGCATGTAAGCACGTGTAAGTGCATGTAAGTGCGTGTAAGTACGTGTAAGTGGTTGTAAGTGGAGTAAGTGCAACTAAGTGCGTGTAAGTACGTGGAAGTGCGCGTCAGTTTTTGTAAGTGCTTGTAAGTGCGTATAAGTGTATGTAAGAGTGTGGAAGTGCGTGTAATTACGTGTAAGTTTGTGTAAGTGCGTGTAAGTGTGTTTTAAGTACGTGTAAGTGCATGTAAGTGTGTGTAACTGCGTAAAAGTGCGGTTTATGTTCGTGTAAGTGTGTGTAAGTGCGTGTAAGTACGTGTAAGTGCGTGTAAGTACGTGTAAGTGCATGTAAGTGCATGTAAGTGCAGATTAAGTGGGTGTTATTTTGTGTAAGCTCGTGTAAGTGCGTGTAAGAGTGTATAAGTGCATGTAAGTGCGTGTAAGTGTGTACAAGTGTGTGTAAGTCCGTGTAAGTGCGTGTAAGTGCGTGTAAGTGTGTGTAAGTGGGTGTTAGTGCGTGTAAGTGCAAGTAGGTACGTGTAGGTGCGTAGAAGTGTATATAGGTACGTGTAAGTACGTGTAAGTGCGTGTAAGTGCGTGTAAGTGCATGTACGTGCGTGTAAGTATGGTTTAAGTGCTTGTAAGTTTGTGTAAGTGTGTGTAAGTGCGTAGAAGTGCGTGTAAGTAAGTATTATTGCGTGTAAGTGCGTGTAAGTACGTGTAAGTGCGTGTAAGTACGTGTAAGTGCATGTAAGTGCGTGTTAGTGCGTGTAAGAGTGTGTAAGTGCGTGTAAGTACGTGTAAGTGCGTGTAAGTACGTGTAAGTGCATGTAAGTGCGTGTTAGTGCGTGTAAGAGTGTGTAAGTGCGTGTAAGTACGTGTAAGTGCGTGTAAGTACGTGTAAGTGCATGTAAGTGCGTGTTAGTGCGTGTAAGAGTGTGTAAGTGCGTGTAAGTACGTGTAAGTGCGTGTAAGTGCGTGTAAGTGCGTGTAAGTGCGTGTAAGTGCGTGTAAGTGCGTGTAAGTGCGTGTAAGTGTGTGTAAGTGCGTGTAAGTGCGTGTAAGTAAGTATTATTGCGTGTAAGTGCATGTACGTGCATGTAAGTATGGTTTAAGTGCTTGTAAGTTTGTGTAAATGCGTGTAAGTGTGTGTACATGCGTGTAAGTAAGTATTATTGCGTGTAAGTGCGTGTAAGTACGTGTAAGTGCATGTAAGTGCCTGTTAGTGCGTGTAAAAGTATGTAATTGCGTGTAAGTACATGTAAGTACGTGTAAGTGCGTGTAAGTGCATACAAGTGCTCGTAAGTATGTGTAAGTGCGTGTAAGTGCGTTTAAGTACGTGTAAGTGTATGTCAGTGCGTGTAAGTACGTGTAAGTACGTGTAAGTGCGTATACGTTTGTGTAAGTGCGTGTAAATGCATGTCAGTGCGTGTAAGTGCGTGTAAGTGCGTGTAAGTGTGTGTAAGTATGTGTAAGTACGTGTACGGTTGTATAAGAGCGTGTAAGAGTGTCTTAGTGTGTATAAGTGCGTGTAAGTGCATGTAAGTGCGTATAAGTACGTGTAAGTGCGTGTAAGTGTGTATAATTACGTGTAAGTTTGTGTAAGTACGTATAAGTGTGTGAACATACGTGTAAGTGCATGTAAGTGCGTGTAAGTGCAAGAAAGTGTGTGTAAGTGCGTGTAAGTCCGTGTACGTTCGTGTAAGTATGTGTAAGTTTGTGTAAGTCTGTGTAAGTTCCTGTGAGTACGTGTAAGCGTGTGTAAGGGCGTGTAAGTGCGTGTAAGTGTGTGTAAGTGCGTGTAAGTGCGTGTAAATGCGTGTAAGTACCTGTAAGTACGTGTAAGTGCAAGTAAGTGCATGTAAGTGCGTGTAAGTGCATGTAAGTGCGTGTAAGTAAGTGTAAGTGCCTGTAAGTGCGTACAAGTGCGTGTATGTGTGTATAAGTGTATGTAAGTACGTATAAGTGCGTGTAAGAGCATGTACGTACGTGTAAGTCCATGTAAGTATGTATAAGTGCGTGAAACTGCGTGTAAGTGCAGATAAGTGCGTACAAGTACGTGTAAGTTTGAGTAGGTGAATGTCAGTTTGTGTAAGTGCGTATAAGTGTGTACAAGTTTGTGTAAGTACGTGTAAGTATGTCTTAGTGCGTGTAAGTGTGTGTAAGTGCATGCAAGTGCGTGTAAGTACATGTTAGTGCATGTAGGTGTCTGTAAGTGTGTGTAAGTATGTATAAGTGCGTATAAGTACGTATAAGTGCGTGAAAGTACATGTGAGTACGTGTGAGTGCGTGTGAGTGCTCGTAAGTATGTATGAGTACATGTAAGTGCGTGTAAGTGCGTGGAAGTGCGTGTAAGTACGTGTAAGTGCATGTACGTGCGTGTAAGTGCATGTAACTGCAAATTAGTTTTAGGATGTGTAAGTTCGTATAAGTACGTGTAAGTACATGTAATTATGTGTAAGTACGTGTAAGTGCGTGTAAGTGCGTGTAAGTAAGTATACGTGCGTGTAAGTACGTGAACGTGTGTGTAAGTGCGTTTAAGTACGTGTAAGTGCGTGTTGGTGCGTGTTAAAGTGTGTAAGTGCGTGTAAGTGCGTGTAAGTGTGTGTAAGTATGTGTAAGTGCATGTAAGTACGTGTAAGTGTGTATAACTGTGTAAAAGTGTGTGTAAGTGCGTGTAAGTTTGTGTAAGTGCGTGTAAGTGCATGTAAGTGCGTGTAAGTATGTGTAATTGCGTGAAAGTGCGTGTGAGTGTGTGTGAGTGCATGTGAGTACGTGTAAGTATGTGTAAGTGCGTGTCAGCGTGTGTAAGTGTGTGTAAGTGCGTGTCAGTGTGTATAAGTGCGTGTAAGTTTGTGTAAGTGCGTGTAAATGCGTGTAAGTGTGTGTAAGTGTGTGTAAGTGCATGTAAGTGCGTGTAAGTATGTGTAAGTACGTGTAAGTGCGTGTAAATGCGTGTAAGTGTGTGTAAGTGTGTGTAAGTGCATGTAAGTGCGTGTAAGTATGTGTAAGTACGTGTAAGGTCGTGTAAGAACGTGTAAGAGCGTGTAAGTGCGTGTAAGTTCCTGTGAGTCCGTGTAAGTGCGTGTAAGTGTATGTAAGTGCGTGTAAGTATATGTAAGTACGTGCAAGTATGTGTATGTACGTGTAAGTACGTGTACGTACGTGTAAGTACGTGTAAGTGCAAGTAAGTACGTTTAAGTGCATATAAGTGTGTATAAGTGTGTGTAAGCACGTGTAAGTGCGTGTAAGTACGTTTAAGTGCATGTAAGTGCGTGTAAGTACGTGTAAGTGCAAGTAAGTACGTTTAAGTGCATATAAGTGTGTATAAGTGTGTGTAAGCACGTGTAAGTGCGTGTAAGTACGTTTAAGTGCATGTAAGTGCGTGTAAGTGCGTGTTAGTACGTGTAAGTGCATGTAAGTGATTGTAAGTATGTGAAAGTGCGTGTAAGTGTGTGTAAGTGCGTGTAAGTACCTGTAAGTACGTGTAAGTGCGTGTAAGTGCATGTAAGTACGTGTAAGTTTGTGTAAGTGAATGTTAGTTTGTGCAAGTGCATGTAAGTGCGTGTAAGTACCTGTAAGTACGTGTAAGTGCGTGTAAGTGCATGTAAGTACGTGTAAGTTTGTGTAAGTGAATGTTAGTTTGTGCAAGTGCATGTAAGTGCGTGTAAGTGCATGTAAGTGCGTGTACGTGTGTATAAGTGCGTGTAAGTGCGTGTAAGTGTGTGTAAGTGTGTGTAGGTGTGTGTAAGTACACAGAAGTGTGTGTAAGTGCGTGTAAGTACGTGTAAGTTTGTGTAAGTGAATGAAAGTTAATGTAAGTGCATGTAAGTGCATGTTAGTACGTGTAAGTGCGTGTAAGTGTGTATAAGTGCGTGTGAGTACGTGTAAGTGCGTGTATGTGCATGAAAGTGTAAGTGTTTGTAAGTGCGTGTAAGTGTGTGTTAGTACGTGTGAGTATGTGTAAGAGTGTGTAAGTGCATGGTAGTGCGTGTAAGTACGGTTTACGTTCGTGTAAGTGAGTATAAGTGCGTGTAAGTACGTGTAAGTTCGTGGAAGTGCGTGTAAGTGCGTAAAAGTGCTAAAATTGCGTGTAAGTGCGTGTAAGTGCAGTTTAAGTTTGTGTAAGTAAGTGTAGGTGCGTGTAAGTGCGTGTAAGTACGTATAAGTGCGTGTAAGTGCGTGTAAGTGCGTGTAAGTGCACTTTAAGTGGATATAATTTCGTGTAAGTTTATGTAAGTACGTGTAAGTGCGTGTAAGTGTGTGTAAGTGCGTGTAGGTGCGTATAAGTGCGTATAAGTGTGTGCAAGTGTGTGTCAGTGCGTATAAGTGCGTATAAGTACGTGTAAGTACGTGTAAGTGCAGTTTAAGTTTATGTTAGTGCATGTAAGTGCATGTAAGTGTGTGTAAGTATGTGTAAGTATGTGTAAGTGCATGTAAGTGCGTGTAAGTGCGTGTAAGTACGTGTAAGTGCAGTTTAAGTTTTGTAAGGTGCATGTAAGTGCATGTAAGTGTGTGTAAGTATGTGTAAGTATGTGTAAGTGCATGTAAGTGCGTGTACGTACGTGTAAGTACGTATAAGTACGTGTAAGTACAAGTGAGTGTGTGTACGTACGTGTAAGTGCATGTAAGCACGTGTAAGTGCATGTAAGTGCATATAAGTGCGTGTAAGTGGGTCTAAGTGTGTGTAAGTGCAAGTAAGTGCATGTAAGTACGTGTAAGTTCATGTAAGTGCGTGTAAGTGCGTGTAAGTGCGTTTAAGTACGTGTAAGTACGTATAAGTGTGTGTAAGTGCGTGTAAGTTTGTGTAAGTGCGTGTAAGTGCATGTATGTGCATGTAAGTGCGTGTAAGTGCGTGTAAGTGCAAGTAAGTGCGTGTAAGTGCGTGTAAGTGCATGTACGTACGTATAAGTTTGTGTAAGTACGTGTAAGTTCCTGTGAGTATGTGTAAGTACGTGTAAGTGCGTGAAAGTGCGTGTAAGTGCGTGTAAGTGCAAGAAAGTGTGTGTAAGTGCGTGTAAGTGCGTATAAGTACGTGTAAGTTGGTGTAAGTTCATGTAAGTTCTTGTGAGTGTGTGTAAGTGCATGTAAGTACGTGTAAGTGCATGTAAGTGTGTGTAAGTGCGTACAACTCCGTGTAATTTCATGTAAGTACGTGTAAGTACAAGTAAGTACAAGTAAGTACGTGTAAGTGTGTGTAAGTGCATGTAAGTGTATGTAACTATGTGTAATTGCCTGTAAGTGTGTGTATGTGCGCGTAAGTGCGTGTAAGTGCGTGTAAGTGCGTGTAAGTGCGTGTAAGTGCATGTAAGTGCGTTTAAGTGGGTGTAAGTGCGTGATAGTGTATGTAAGTACGTGTAAGTACGTGTAAGTGTATATAAGTACGTGAAAGTGCGTATAAGTGTGTTTAAGTGCGTGTAAGTGCAAGAAAGTGCGTGTAAGTGCATATAAGTGCGTATAAGTACGTGTAAGTACGTGTAAGTTTGTGTAAGTGCGTGTAAGTTCCTGTGAGTGTGTGTAAGTGCATGTAAGTGCATGTAAGTACGTATAATGGTGTGTAAGTGCGTGTAAGTACGTGTAAGTGGGTGTAAGTGCATGTAAGTACGTGTAAGTACGTATAAGTGCAAGTAAGTGCGTTTAAGTGCATGTAAGTGTGTGTAAGTGCGTGTAAGCACGTGTAAGTGTGTGTAAGTGCGTGTAAGTACGTGTTAGTGCGTGTAAGTGCATGTAAGTGCGTGTAAGTACATATAAGTACGTATACGTTCGTGTAAGTATGTGTAAGTTCCTGTGAGTGTGTGTAAGTACGTGTAAGTGCGTGAAAGTGCGTGTAAGTGCGTATAAGTGCAAGAAAGTGTGTATAAGTTCGTGTAAGTGCGTGTAAGTGCATATAAGTATGTGTAAGTTTGTGTAAGTGCATGTAAGTTCCTGTGAGTGTGTAAGTGCATGTAAGTACGTGTAAGTGCATGTAAGTGTGTGTAAGTGCATGTAAGTGCGTGTAAGTGCATGTAAGTACGTGTAAGTACGTGTAAGTGCAAGTAAGTACGTGGAAGTGTGTGTAAGTGCGTGTAAGTATATGTAAGTATGTGTAAGTACGTGTAAGTGTGTGTATGTACGTGTAAGTACGTGTAAGTACGTGTAAGTGCGTATAAGTGCGTGTAAGTACGTGTAAGTGCGTGTAAGTATATGTAAGTATGTGTAAGTACGTGTAAGTGTGTGTATGTACGTGTAAGTACGTGTAAGTACGTGTAAGTGCGTATAAGTGCGTGTAAGTACGTGTAAGTGCGTATAAGTACCCTTACGTGGGTGTAAGTGCGTGTAAGTGTGTGTAAGCACGTGTAAGTACATGTAAGTGCATGTAAGTACGTGAAAGTGCGTGTAAGTGCGTGTAGGTACGTGTAAGTGCAAGAAAGTGCGTGTAAGTGCATGTAAGTGCGTGTAAGTGCGTGTAAGCACGTGTAAGTACATGTAAGTGCATGTAAGTACGTGAAAGTGCGTGTAAGTGCGTGTAGGTACGTGTAAGTGCAAGAAAGTGCGTGTAAGTGCATGTAAGTGCGTATAAGTGTGTGTAAGTACGTGTAGGTTCGTGTAAGTGCGTGTAAGTTCCTGTGAGTACGTGTAAGTGCATGTAAGTGCATGTAAGTGCGTGTAAGTGTGTGTAAGTGCGTGTAAGTATGTCTAAGTCCGTGTAAGTATGTGTAAGTACGTGTAAGTACGTGTAAGTACAGGTAAGTGCGTTTAAGTGCATGTAAGTGCGTGTAAGTGCGTGTAAGCACGTGTAAGTGTGTGGAAGTGCGTGTAAGTGCATGTAAGTGCGTGTAAGTGCATGTAAGTACGTGTAAGTGCGTGTAAGTACGTGTAAGTGCGTGTAGGTACGTGTAAGTGCGTGTAAGTCCCTGTAAGTGCGTGTAAGTACGTGTAAGTGCGTATAATACGTGTAAGTTCGTGTAAGTGAATGTTAGTTTGTGGCTGTGCGTGTAAGCTCGTGTAAGTACGTATAAGTGGGTATAAGTGTGTGTAAGTGCGTGTAAGTACATGTAAGTGTGTGTAAGTAAGTGTAAGTGCATGTAAGTGTGTGTAAGTGCATGTAAGTATGTGTAAGTTTGTGTAATTGAATGTAAGTTTGTGTAAGTGCATGTAAGTGCATGTTAGTACGTGTAAGTGTGTATAAGTACGTGTAAGTACGTGGAAGTGCCTGTAGGTGCGTGAAAGTGCGTGTAAGTGTGTGTGAGTGCGTGTAGGTGCATGTTAGTGTGTGTGAGTGCGTGTAAGAGTGGATAGGTGCATGTAAGTGCGTGTAAGTGCGGTTTAAAATCGTGTAAGTGAGTGTAAGTGCGTGTAAGTACGTGTAAGTTTGTGTAAGTGCGTGTAAGTGTGTGTAAGTGCTAAACGTGCGTGTAAGTGCGTATAAGCGCGTGTAAGTGCGTGTTAGTACAGTTTAAGTTTATGTAAGTACGTATAAATGCGTGTAAGTGCGTGTAAGTATGTGTAAGTGCGTGTAAGAGTGTGTAAGTGCGTTTAAGTGTACTTTAAGTGGATATGATTTTGTGTAAGTTCGTGTAAGTGTGTGTAAGTGTGTGTAAGTGCGTGTAAGTATGTGTAAGTGCGTGTAAGAGTGTGTAAGTGCGTTTAAGTGTACTTTAAGTGGATATGATTTTGTGTAAGTTCGTGTAAGTGTGTGTAAGTATGTGTAAGTACGTGTAAGTGCGTGTAAGTGTGTGTAAGTGCGTGTAAGTACGTATAAGTGCATATAAGTGTGTGTAAGTGCGTGTATGTACGTATACATGCGTGTAAGTGCGTGTAAGTGCAGCTTACGTTCGTGTAAGTGCGTGTAAGTGCGTGTAAGAACGTGTAAGTATGTGTAAGTGTGTGTAAGTGCATGTAATTGCGTGTACGTATGTGTAAGTATGTGTAAGTACGTGTAAGTACAAGTAAGTGCGTGTAAGTACGTGTAAGTGCATGTAAGCACGTGTAAGAGCGTGTAAGTGTGTGTAAGTGTGTGTAAGTGGGTGTAAGTGCGTGTAAGTGCAAGTAAGTGTGTGTAAGTACGTGTAAGTGCATGTAAGTGTGTGTAAGTGTGTGTAAGTGTGTGTAAGTGTGTGTAAGTACGTATAAGTTCTTGTAAGTACGTGTAAGTGCATGTAAGTGCGTGTAAGTGCTTGTGCTTGTAAGTGCGGTTTATGTTCGTGTAAGTACGTGTAAGTACGTGTAAGTGCATGTAAGTGCATTTTAGTGCGTGTAAGTGCGTGTAAGTGCAGTTTACGTGGATGTAATTTTGTGTAAGTTTGTGTAAGTGCGTGTAAGTACGTGTAAGTGTGTGTAAGTGCGTGTACGTGCGTGTAAGTACGTGTAAGTACGTGTAAGTGTGTGTAAGTGTGTGCCTGTACATATAAGTGCGTGTTAGTGCATGTAAGCATCTGTAAGTACATGTAAGTGCGTGTAAGTGCATGTAAGTACGTGTAAGTGTGTGTAGGTACCTGTAGGTGCCTGTAAGTGTGTGTAAGTGCATCTAAGTATGTGTAAGTGCGTGTAAGTACGTGTAAGTGCATGTAAGTACATGTAAGTGTGGTTTAAGTGCGTGTAAGTTCGTGTAAGTGCATATAAGTACGTATATGTGTGTATAAGTGTGTGTAAGTGCATGTAAGTGCGTGTAAGTAAGAGTAAGTGTGTGTAAGTGTGTGTAAGTATGTGTAAGTGTGTATAAGTGTGTATTAGTGCCTGTAAAAGCGTGTATGTGTGTGTAAGTATGTGTAAGTGCATGTAAGTACGTGTAAAAGTATGTAAGTGCATGTAATTATGTGTAAGTGCGTGTAAGTACGTGTAAGTGTGTGTAAGTACGTGTAAGTGCATGTTAGTGCGTATAAGTGCGTATAAGTGTGAGTAAGTATGTGTAAGTGTGTATAAGTGCGTATAAATGCATGTTAGTGCGTGTAAGTGCATGTGAGTGCGTGTGAGTGCGTGTAAGTATGTTTAAGTGCGTGTACGTGCGTGTAAGTTTGTGTAAGTACGTATTAGTGTGTGTAATTGCGTGTAAGTGCGTGAATGTGCGTGTAAGTGCGTGTAATTGCGTGTAAGTGCAATAATGTGCATGTAATTGCGTGTAAGTGCGTGTAATTGCGTACAAGTACGTGTAAGTTCGTGTAAGTGCATGTAAGTTCATGTGAGTGTGTATAAGTGCGTGTAAATGCATGGAAGTGCGTGTAAGTGTGTGTAAGTGTGTCTAAGTGCGTGTAAGTGCATATAAGTGCATGTAAGTACATGTCAGTACGTGTAAGTACAAGTAAGTATGTGTAAGTGCATGTAAGTGTGTGTAAGTGTGTGTAAGTACGTGTAAGTGCGTGTAAGTACGTGTAAGCATGTGTAAGTACGTGTAAGTTCATGTAAGTGCGTGTAAGTACATGTAAGTATGTATAAGTGTGTGTAAGTGTGTTTAAGTGGGTGTAAGTGCGTGTAAGTACGTGTAAGTACGTGTAAATACGTGTGAGTATGTGTGAGTACGTGTAAGTTTGTATAAGTGACTGTCAGTTTGTATAAATGCATATAAGTACATGTAAGTACGTGTAAGTACGTGTAAGTGTGTATAAGTGCGTGTAAATGCGTGTAAGTGTGTGTAAGTGCGTGTAAGTGCATGTAAGTACGTGTAAGTTTGTGTAAGTGAATGTAAGTTTGTGTAAGTATGTGAAAGTGCATCTAAGTGCGTGTAAGTGCGTGTAAGTGTGTGTAAGTGCGTGTAAGTACGTGTAAGTGTGTATAAGTGTGTGTAGGTGCGTGAAAGTGCGTGTACGTGTGTGTAAGTGTGTATTAGTACAGGTGAGTGCGTATAAGAGCATGTAAGGGCATACAAGTGTGTGTAAGTGCGGTTTAAGTTTGTGTAAGTGTGTGTAAGTGCGTGTAAGTACGTGTAACTTTGTGTAAGTGCGTGTAAGTGCGTATAAGTGCTAAAAGTGAGTGTTAGTGTGTGTACGTACGTGTAAGTATGTGTAAGTGCATGTAAGTACATGTAAGTGTGTGTAAGTGCGTGTAAGTACGTGTAAGTACGTGTAAGTGCGTGTAAGTACATGTTAGTGTGTGGAAGTGCGTGTAAGTGCGTGTAAGTACGTGTAAGTGTGTGTAAGTATATGTAAGTACGTGTAAGTACGTATAAGTGCGTGTGAGTGTGTGTAAGTATATATAAGTGCGTGTAAGTGCATGTAAGTGTGTGTACGTACGTGTAAGTGTGTGTAAGTGCGTGTAAGTGCATGTAAGTGCGTGTAAGTGCGTGTAAGTGCGTGTAAGTACGTGTAAGTGTGTGTAAGTATATGTAAGTACGTGTAAGTACGTATAAGTGCGTGTGAGTGTGTGTAAGTATATATAAGTGCGTGTAAGTGCATGTAAGTGTGTGTACGTACGTGTAAGTGTGTGTAAGTGAGTGTAAGTTTGTGTAAGTGTGTGTAAATGTGTGTAAGTGTGTGTAAGTGCGTGTAAGTATGTCTTACTGCATGTAAGTGCGTGTAAGTGTGTGTATGTACGTGTAAGTTTGTATAACTGCATGTAAGTGCGTGTAAGTGCTTGTAAGTACGTGAAAGTGCGTGTACGTATGTGTACATGCAAGAAAGTACGTATAAGTGCGTGTAAGTGCGTGTAAGTGTGTATAAGTACGTGTAAGTTTGTGTAAGTGCAAGTAAGTTCCTGTGAGTATGTGTAAGTGCGTGTACGTGCGTGTAAGTGCATGTAAGTGTGTGTAAGTACCTGTAAGTGCATGTAAGTACGTGTAAGTACGTGTAAGTGCAAGTAAGTGCGTGTAAGTGCATGTAAGTGCGTGTAAGTGTGTGTAAGCACGTGTAAGTGCGTGTAAGTACATGTAAGTGCTTGTAAGTGCGTGTACGTGCGTGTAAGTGCGTGTAAGTGCATGTAAGTTCGTGTAAGTGCGTGTAAGTGCGTGTAAGTACGTCTAAGTGCGTGTAAGTGCGTGTAAGTATGTGTGAGTACGTGTAAGTACGTGTAAGTTCATACAAGGGACTGTCAGTTTGTGTAAGTGCGTGTAAGTGAGTTTAAGTGCGTGTAAGTGCGTGTAAGTGTGGGTAAGTGCATATAAGTACATATAAGTGTGTGTAAGTGTGTTTAAGTGTGTGCAAGTGTGTGTAAGTATGTGTACGTATGTATAAGTGGCTGTAAGTGTGTGTAAGTGCATATAAGTGCGTGTAAGTGCATATAAGTACGTGTAGGTACGTATAAGTACGTGTAAGTATGTGTAAGTGTGTGTAAGTACGTGTAAGTGGGTGTAAGTATGTGTAGGTGCGTCTAAGCGCATGTAAGTGCATGTAAGTGCGTTTAAGTGCGTATAAGTACATATAAGTGCATATAAGTAAGTGTAAGTGCGTATAATTGCGTATAAGTGCGTGTAAGTGTATGAAAGTGTGGTGTAAATGCGTGTAAGTGCGTGTTAGTGCGTATAAGTGTATGTAAGTGTGTGTACGTGTGTGTAAGTGCGTATAAGTGTATATAAGTACATATAAGTGCGTGTAAGTGCGTGTAAGTGTGTGTTAGTGCGTGTAAGTGCGTGTAAGTGTGTGTAAGTATGTGTACGTGTGTGTAAGTACGTGTAAGTGCATGTAAGTGTGTGTAAGTGCATGTAAGTGCGTGTAAGTATGGTTTAAGTGTGTGTAAGTTCATGTAAGTGCGTGTAAGTACGTTCAAGTATGTGTAAGTATGTGTAAGGGCGTGTAAGTACGTGTAAGAGCGTGTAAGTGCGTGTAAGTACGTGTAAGTATGTATACGTGTGTGTTTGTGCGTGTAAGTGTGTGTAAAAGCATATAAGTGCGTGTAAGTGCATGTAAGTGCATGTAAGTGCATGTAAGTGCATGTAAGTGCATGTAAGTACGTGTAAGTGCGTGTAAGTGCGTGTAAGTGTGTCTAAGTGCGTGTAAGTACGTATACTTTTGTATAAGTGCGTGTAAGTGTGTGTAAGTGGGTGTCAGTACGTGTAAGTGCGTGTACGTTTGTGTAAGTTCGTGTAAATGCGTGTAAGTGTGTGTAAGTGCATGCAAGTACATGTAAGTGCATGTAATGATGTGTAAGTGCGTGTAAGGTCGTATCAGAGCGTGTAAGAGTGTGTAAGTGCGTGTAAGTGCGTGTAAGTGCATGAAAGTATGTGTATGTGCGTGTAAGTGCATGTAAGTGCCTCTAAGTTCGTGTAACTGCGTGTAAGTATGTGTAAGTGCGTGTAAGTGCGTGTAAGTGCGTGTAACTGCGTGTATGTGCAAGAAAGTGCGTGTAAGTATGTGTAAGTATGTGTAAGTGCGTATAAGTGCGTGTAACTGCATTTACGTGCATGTAAGTGCGAGTAAGTACGTATAAGCGCGTGTAAGTACGTGTTAGTTTTTATAAGTATGTGTAAGTTCCTGTAACTTTGTGTAAGTACGTGTAAGTGCATGTAAGTGCGTGTAAGTGTATGTAAGTGTGTATAAGTGTGTGTAAGTGCGTGTACGTGTGTGTAAGTATATGTAAGTACGTATAAGTACGTGTAAGTGTGTGTAAGTGCATGTTAGTGTGTGTAAGTACGTGTAAGTGCGTATAACTGTGTGTAACTGCGTGTAAGTATGTGTAAGTGCGTGTAAGTGTGTGTAAGTACGTGTAAGTGTGTGTAAGTGCATGTTAGTGTGTGTAAGTACGTGTAAGTGCATGGAAGTATGTGTAAGTGTGTGTAAGTACGTGTAAGTATGTGTAAGTGCATGTAAGTGCATGTAAGTGTATGTAAGTACGTGTAAGTGTGTGTAAGTACGTGTAAGTATGTGTAAGTTCGTGTAAGTGAATGTAAGTTCGTGTAAGTGCGTGTAAGTGCGTGTAAGTGCGTGTAAGTGCATGTAAGTGTGTGTAAGTGCATGAAAGTGTGTGTAAGTACATGTAAGTACGTGTAAGTATGTGTAAGTGCGTGTAAGTACGTGTTAGTTTGTGTAAGTGAACGTAAGTTTGTGTAAGTGTGTGTAAGTGCATGTAAGTGTGTGTAAGTACGTGTAAGTGCGTGTAAGTGCGTGTAAGTATGTGTAAGTGCATGTAAGTACAGGTAAGTGCGTGTAAGTGAATGTAGGTGTGTATAAGTGCGTATAAGTGCGTTTTAGTACTTGTGAGTACGTGTAAGAGCGTGTAAGTGCATGTAAGTGTGTATAAGTGCAGTTTAAGTTCGTGTAAGTGAGTGTAAGTACGTGTAAGTACATGTAGTGTGTGTAAGTGCGTGTAAGTGCATGTAAGTACGTGTAAGTCCGTGTAAGTGCGTGTAAGTACGTGTAAGTGCATGTAAGTGTGTGTAAGTACGTGTAAGTGCGTGTAAGTATGTGTAAGTGCGTGTAAGTGTGTGTAGGTGCATGCAAGTGCAGTTAAAGTGGGTGTAGTTTGTGTAAGTTCATGTAAGTGTGTGTATGTGCGTGTAAGTGCGTGTAAGTGCGTGTAAGTACGTGTAAGTGTGTGTAAGTGCGTCAAAGTGCGTCGAAGTGATATGAGTGCGTCTAAGTGCGTGTAAGTACGTGTAAGTGCATGTAAGTGCATGTAAGTGCGTGTACGTGCGTGTAAGTGTGTTTGAAGTGTGTGTAAGATCGTGTAAGTGCGTATAAGTGCGTGTAAGTACGTGTAAGTGCATGTAAGTGCATGTAAGTGCGTGTACGTGCGTGTAAGTGTGTTTGAAGTGTGTGTAAGATCGTGTAAGTGCGTATAAGTATGCATGAGGAAAATATATCCGCTATCCGGGGTATCCGCACTATCCGTCCAGTATCCTGATAGCAGATAGTACCTGGAAAACAACTTAGAAGGATATCCGGATACATCCGGATGTATCCAGATGTGGATATCAGCTGGAGATATGTGGCTTTTTCTGAAGGTGTCCGTGAGTATCCGGAGGTATCCGTTGGTATCCATACAAGTATCCAGATGTATCCGTACTTCTATCCGTTGAAATTTCCGGATAGTGAAAGTATCTGCAAGTATCCGTAAGTATCCGGAGCTACCCCCTGGTATCCATACAAGTATCCAGATGTATCCGTACTTCTATCCGTTGAAATTTCCGGATAGTGAAAGTATCTGCAAGTATCCGTAAGTATCCGGATATTTGAGGCAACTATCCGGATAGCGGATAACTGATTGGTGAATATATCCGGATTGCGGATACCTCCAAAAAGGGACGAATATATCCGGATTCTCATGCCTATGTGTAAGTGCGTGTAAGTATGTGTAAGTGCATGTAAGTGCGTGTAAGTGGGTGTAAGTGCGTGTTAGTGCGTGTAAGCGTGTGTAAAAGCCAATAAGTGCGTGTAAGTATGTGTAAGTGTGTGTAAGTGCATGTAAGTACGTGTAAGTGCATGTAAGTGCGTGTAAGTGCATGTAAGTGCGTGTAAGTGCATGTAAGTACGTGTAAGTGTGTATAAGTGTGTGTAAGTGCATGTAAGTATGTGTAAGTGCATGTAAGTATGAATAAGTGCATGTAAGGGCGTATAAGTGCGTGTAAGTGCGTGTAAGTGCGTGTAAGTACGTGTGAGTGCGTGTGAGTGCGTGTAAGTATGTGTAAGTACGTGTAAGTGCGTGTATGTGCGTGTAAGTGTGTGTCAGTATGTGTAAGTACGTATAAGTGTGTGTAAGTGCATGTAAGTGCGTGTAGGTTTGTGTAAGTGCGTGTAAATGCGTGAAAGTGCGTATAAGTGCGTGTAAGTGCATGTAAGTGCAAGTAAGTATGTATAAGTGCGTGTAAGAGCGTGCAAGAGCGTGTGAGAGCGTGTAAGTGCGTATAAGTGTGTGTAAGTGCGTGTAAGTGTGTGTAAGTATGTGTAAGTGTGTGTAAGTGC